>CM069537.1:555000-567500 GCA_035773235.1 Eospalax fontanierii
AAACTAACCCTAACTCTAACCTAAACTCTATGCCTTACCCTAACACTAACCCTACCCCAAACCAATCCCTAACCCTAACCAACCATAACCATAACACTAAACCAAACGTAAACCCTAACACTAACCCTAACCTTAACCCTAATCCTAATTCTAACCCTAAACATAACCATAACCCTAACCCAAACCCTAACCCTAACCCTAACCCTAACCCTGACTCTAAACCAAATCCTAACCCTAAACCTAACCATAACCCTAACCCTAACCCTAACACTAACCCTAAACCTAAACCTAATCCTAACCCTAAACCTAACCCTAACCCCAAACCTAACCCAAAACCTAACCCTAAACCAAACCCCAACTCTAAACCTAACTCTAACCCAAACCTAAACCTTAACCCTAACCTTAATCCTAACCCTAACCTTAACCCTAAAACACCCCTAACACTAAAACTAACCCTAAATCTTCCCCTAACCCTAACAGTAACCCTAAACCAAACCAAACCGTAACCCTAACACTAAACCTAACCCTAACCCTAACCCAAACCCTAACCCTAACACTTAACCTAACCCTAACCCTAAGCCTAATCCTAAACCAAACCCACACCCTAAACCTAAGCATAACCCTAACCGAAAACCTAACTCTAACCCTAACCCAAACCCCAACTTCAACACTAACCCTAACCCTAACCCTAACCCTAACCCAAACCCTAATCCTAACACTAACACTAACACTAACGCTAACCCTAACCCTAACCCGAACCCTAAGTCAAACCAAAACCTACTCCTATCCCTAAACCTAACGCTAACCCAAGCCCAAACACTAATCCTAATCCTAACCATAACCCTAAAACCTAACCCTAAACCTAAACTTAACCCAAACTTGAACCCTAACCCAAACCCAAACCCTAAACCTAACCCTAACACTAAACCTAACCCAAACCCTAACGCTAACCCTAACCCTAAGCACTAACCCTAACCCTAACCTTAACCCTAACCCAAAACCTAGCCCTAACACTAGCCCTAACCCAAGCCCAAACACTAACTCCAACCCTCACCCTAACCCTATCTCTAACCCTAAACCTAACCCTAACTCAGACCCTAACCCTATCCCTATCGCCTAGCCCTAACCCTAACCCTAACCCTAAGCCAAACCCTAACCCTAACTCTAAACCTAACCCTAAACCTAACCCTAACCCAAGCCCAAACACTAACGCCAAACCTAACCCTTACCCTATCCATAATTTTAACCCTAACACAAACTAAACCCTAACCGAAACCCTTATCCTAACCCTAACTATAACCCTAAACCTAACCCAAACCCTAATCCTAACACGAACCCTAACCCTAACACAAACCGTAACCCTAACCCTTACCCTAACCCTAACCGTATCCCAAAACCTAACACTAACCCAAAGCCTAACCCTAACCCTAACCCTAACCGAAACCCAAACCCTAATCCTAACACTAAAACTAACCCTAATCCTAATCCTAACACTAACCGTAACCCAAGCACAAACCCTACCCCGAACCCTAACCCTAACCCTATCCCTATTGCCTAGCCCTAACCCCAACCCTAATCCTAACCCTAACCCTACGCCTAACCCTAAACCACCCCTTAAGATAACCCTAACCCTAACCTTTCCCCTAACCCTAACACTAACCCTAAACCAAACCAAACCGTAACCCTAACCCTAAACCTAACCCAAACCCTAACACTAACCCTAAAGCTAACCCTAACCCTAACCTAAACTCTACCCCTAACACTAACACTAACCCTACCCCAAACCAATCCCTAACCCTAACCCTAACCGTAACCCTAAACCAAATCTAACCCTAACCCTAACGCTAACAAAAACCCAAACCCTAATCCTAACAGTAACCCTAACTCTAATCCTAACTTTAACCCTAACCCTAACCCAAAGCGAAACGCTAACCGTAACCCTAACACTCACCCTATCACTAAGGCCTAACCCTGACCCTAAACCTAACCCTAACCCAAGCCCAAACACTAACCCTAAACCTAACCCTAACCCCTCACAATAACCCTAACCTTTACACTAACCCAAACCCTAACCCAAACCCTAACCCTATCCCTAACCCTAACCCTAACCCTAAACCTAACCTAATCCATGCACCTAATACTAATCTTAACCCTAACCCTAAACCTAACCCAAACCCTAACCCTAACCCTAAACCTAACCCTAACACAAACCCTAACCCTAAACGTAACCCTAAACCTAAGCCTACCCCAAATCCTAACAGTAACACTAACCCTAAACCTAACACTAAACCTAACCCAAACCCTAACGCTAACCCTAACCCTAAGCCCTAACCCTAACCCTAACCTTAACCCTACCCCAAACCCTAACCCTAACCCTAACCCAAACCCAAACTTCAACACTAACCCTAACCCTAACCCTAACCCTAACCCAAACCCTAATCCTAACACAAACACTAACACTAACGCTAACCCTAACCCTAACACTAACCCTAAGTCAAACCAAAACCTACTACTATCCCTAAACCTAACGCTAACCCAAGCCCAAACACTAATCCTAATCCTAACCCTAACCCTAAAACCTAACCCTAAACCTAAACTTAACCCAAACCTGAACCCTAACCCAAACCCAAACCCTAAACCTAACCCTAACACTAAACCTAACCCAAACCCTAACGCTAACCCTAACCCTAAGCCCTAACCCTAACCCTAACCTTAACCCTAACCCAAAACCTAACCCTAACACTAACCCTAACCCAAGCCCAAACACTAAATCCAACCCTCACCCTAACCCTATCCCTAACCCTAAACCTAACCATAACCCTCACCCTAACCCTATCCCTATCGCCTAGCCCTAAACCTAACCCTAACCCTAAGCCAAACCCTAACCCTAACTCTAACCCTAACCCTAAACCTAACCCTAACCCAAGCCCAAACACTAACCCCAAACCTAACCCATACCCTATCCATAATTTTAACCCTAACACAAACTAAACCCTAACCGAAACCCTAATCCTAACCCTAACTATAACCCCAAACCCTAATCCTAACACGAACCCTAACCCTAACACAAATCCTAACCCTAACCCTTACCCTAACCCTAACCGTATCCCAAAACCTAACACTAACCCAAAGCCTAACCCTAACCCTAACCCTAACCGAAACCCAAACCCTAATCCTAACACTAAAACTAACCCTAATCCTAATCCTAACACTAACCGTAACCCAAGGCCAAACCCTACCCCGAACCCTAACCCTAACCCTATCCCTATTGCCTAGCCCTAACCCCAACCCAGCCCTAACCCTAACCCTAAACCTAACCCTAAACCACCCCTTAACATAACCCTAAACCTAACCCTTCCCCTAACCCTAACCCTAACCCTAAACCTAACCCTAACCCTAACCTAAACTCTACCCCTAACCCTAACACTAACCCTACCCCAAACCAATCCCTAACCCTAACCCTAACCCTAACCCTAAACCAAATCTAACCCTAACCCTAACGCTAACAAAAACCCAAACCCTAATCCTAACAGTAACCCTAACTCTAATCCTAACCTTAACCCTAACCCTAACCCAAACCGAAACCCTAACCGTAACACTAACACTCACCCTATCACTAACGCCTAACCCTGACCCTAAACCTAACCCTAACCCAAGCCCAAACACTAACCCTAAACCTAACCCTAACCCCTCACAATAACCCTAACCTTTACCCTAACCCAAACCCTAACCCAAACCCTAACCTTATCCCTAACCCTAACCCTAACCCTAAACCTAACCTAAACCCAAGCCCTAACCCTAACCCTAAATCTTACCCTAACCCAAGCCCAAACACTAACCCTCAACCTAACCCTAATCCTAACCCTAACCCTAACCCAAAAACTAAACCTAACCATAAACCTAACCCTAACACAAACCCTAACCCTAAACGTGACCCTAAACCTAAGCCTACCCCAAATCCTAACAGTAACACTAACCCTAAGCCTAACACTAAACCTAACCCAAACCCTAACGCTAACCCTAACCCTAAGCCCTAACCCTAACCCTAACCTTAACCCTACCCCAAACCCTAACCCAAACCCTAACCCTAACACTAAACCTAACCCAAACCCTAACCCTATACCTTATTCTAACCCAAACCCAATCCCTAACCCTAACCCTAACTCTAACCCTAACACTAAACCTCAAACTAACCCACCCCTAATCCTAACCCTAAGCCTAACCCAAACCCTAAACCTAATCTAAACCCAAGCCCTAACCCTAACCCTAACCCTAACCCAAGCCCTAAAACAAACCCTAACCCTTACCCTAAACCTAACCCTAACCCTTACCCTAACCCTAACACTAACCCTAAACCAAACCAAACCCTAACCCTAAGACTAAACCTAACCCTAACCCTAATGCAAACCCTAACCCTAACACTTACCCTAACCCTAACCCTAAGCCTGACCCTAACCCAAACTCACACCCTAAACCTAACCCGAACCCTAAACCTAACCCTAAACGAATCCATAACCCTAACATTTACCCTAACCCTTACCCTAAGCCTAACCCTAACCCAAATCCACACCCTAACCCTAACCCTAAGCCCAACCCTAACCCTAACCATAACCATAACCCTAACCCAAACCCTAACCCTAACCCTAACTCTATCACTAACTCTTACCCTAACCCAAAACCTAACCCTAACTCTAACCCTAACCCTAAACCAAACCCTAACCCTAACCCTAACCATAACCCAAACCCAAACCCTAACCCTAACCCTAACCCTAACCCTAACACAAAACCTAACCCTAAACCTAACCCTACCCTAAACACTAACCGTAACACTAACCCTAACACTATCCCTATCGCTCAGCCCTAACCCTAATCCTAACCGTAACCATAACCCTAAGCCAAACCCTAACCCTAACTCTAACCCTAACACTGAACCTAACCCTAACCCAGGCCAAACACTAACCCTAAACCTAACCCTAACCCTAACTCAAACCATAACCCTAAAAATAACTCTAACCGTAACCCTTAAACAAACCCTAACCCTAATCCTAATCCTAACCCTACCCTAAACCCTAACCGTAACACTAACCCTAACCCTAACCCTAACCCTAAACTTAACCCTAACCCAAACCTAACACAAACCTTAACCATAACCTTAAAACTAACTCAATCCCTAACCCAAAATTTACTCTAACCCAAACCCAAACCCTAACCCTAACCCTAACCCTAACACTAACCCTAACACTAACCCTAACCCTAAACCTAAACCTAACCAAAACACAAACCCTAACCCTAACCCTAACCCAAACCTTAAACCTAACCTAAACCCAAGCCCTAACCCTAACCCTAACCCTAAGACAAACCATAACCCTAACTCTAACCCTAACCCTAAAACTTACCGTAAACCAAGCCCAAACACTAACCCTAAACCTAACCCTAACCCTAACCCTAACCCAAACCCTAACCCTAACCCTAACCCTAAAACAAACCCTAACCCTAAACGTAAGCCTACCCCAAATCCTAACCGTAATACTAACCCTAACCCAAACACTAAACCTAACCCAAACCCTAATGCTAACCATAACCCTAAGCCCTAATCCTAACCCTAACCTTAACCCTAACCCAAACCCTAACCCAAACCCTAACCCTAACACTAAACCTAACTCAAACCCTAACCCTAAACCTTACTCTAACCCAAACCCAATCTCTAATCCTAACCCTAACCCTAGCCCTAACCCTAACACTAACCCTAAACCTAAGCCTAACCCAAACCCAAACCCTAACCCTAAGCCTAACCCTAACCCTAAACCTAACCTAAACCGAAGCCCTAAACCTAACCCTAACCCTAACCCTAACCCTAACCCTAACCCTAACCCAAACCCTAAAACTAACCCTAACCCTAACCCTAAACGTAACCCGATCCCTTACCCTAACCCTAACACTAAACCTAAACCAAACCAAACCCTAACCCTAAGCCTAAAACTAACCCTAACCCTAATCCAAACCCTAACCCTAACACTTACCCTAACCCTAACCCTAAGCCTAACCCTAACCCAAACCCACACCCTAAACCTAACACGAACGCTAAACCTAACCCTAAACGAAACCCTAACCCTAACACTAACCCTAACCCTTACCCAAGCCCTAACCCTAACACTTACCCTAACCCTTACCCTAAGCCTAACCCTAACCCAAACCCACACCCTAACCCTAACACTAACCCCAACCCTAACCCTAACCCTAACCCTAACCATAACTCAAACCCAAACCCAAACACTAACCCTAACCCTAACCCTAATCCTAACCCTAACCCTAACCCTAACCCTTACCCAAACCCTTACCCAAACACATACCCTAACCCCTACACTCAGACCAACACTAATCCAACCCCACACCCTAACCCTAACACTAAACCTAACCCCAACCCTAACCCTAACCCTAACCCTAACTCAAACCCTAACCCTAACCCTAATCCTAAACCTAACCCTAACCCTAACCCTAACCCCAACCCTAACCCTAAACCTAATCCTAAACCAAACCCGAACTCTAAACCTAACTCTAAACCAACCCTCAACCTTAACCCTAACCTTAATCCTAACCCTAACCCTAACCCTAAACCACCCCTAACCCTAACCCTTCCCCTAACCCTAACACTAACCCTAATCCTAACATTAACACTAACGCTAACCATAACCCTAACCCTAACCCTAACCCTAACCAAAACCCTAAGCACCCTAACCCTAACCCTAACCATAACCCAAACCCTAATCCGAACACTAACACTAACGCTAACCCTAACCCTAACCCTAACCCTAAGCCAAACCAAAACCTACTCCTATCCCTAAACCTAACCCAAACCTAAGCCCAAACACTAAACCTAACCCTAACCCTAACCCTAAAACCTAACCCTAACCCTAACCTTAACCCTAACCCAAACCCTAACCCAAACCCTATCACTAACCCTAACCCTAACCCGCACCCTAACACTAAGCCTAACCCAAACTCTAAACCTAACCTAAACTCAAGCCCTAACTCTAACCCTAAGCCTAACCGAAGCCCTAAAACTAACCCTAACCCTAACCCTAACCCAAACCCTAACCCTAACCCTAACGCTAACGCTAACACCTAACCCTAACCCTAAACTTAACCCTAACCCAAACCCTAACACAAACCTTAACCATAACCTTAAAACTAACCCAAACCCTAACCCAATCCTTTACTCTAACCCAAACCCAAACCCTAACCCTAACCCTAACCCTAAACCTAAACCTAACCCAAACAAAAACCCTAACCCTAACCCTAACCCAAACCTTAAACCTAAACTAAACCCAAGCCCTAACCCTAACCCTAACCCTAAGACAAATCATAACCCTAACTCTAACCCTAACCCTAAAACTTACCCTAACCCAAGCCCAAACACTAACCCTAAACCTAACCCTAACCCTAACCCAAACCCTAACCCTAACCCTAACCCTAAAACAAACCCTAACCCTAAACGTAAGCCTACCCCAAATCCTAACCGTAATACTAACCCTAACCCAAACACTAAACCTAACCCAAACTCTAATGCTAACCATAACCCTAAGCCCTAATCCTAACCCTAACCTTAACCCTAACCCAAACCCTAACCCAAACCCTAACCCTAACACTAAACCTAACCCAAACCCTAACCCTAAACCTTACTCTAACCCAAACCCAATCTCTAATCCTAACCCTAACCCTAACCCTAACCCTAAGCCTAACCCAAACCCAAACCCTAACCCTAAGCCTAACCCAAACCCTAAACCTAACCTAAACCCAAGCCCTAACCCTAACCCTAACCCTAACCCTAACGCAAACCTTAAAACTAACCCTAACCCTAACCCTAAATGTAACCCGATCCCTTACCCTAACCCTAACACTAAACCTAAACCAAACCAAACCCTAACCCTAAGCCTAAACCTAACCCTAACCCTAATCCAAACCCTAACCCTAACACTTACCCTAACCCTAACCCTAAGCCTAACCCAAAGCCAAACCCACACCCTAAACCTAACACGAACCCTAAACCTAACCCTAAACGAAACCCTAACCCTAACACTAACCCTAACCCTTACCCAAGCCCTAACCCTAACACTTACCCTAACCCTTACCATAAGCCTAACCCTAACCCAAACCCACACCCTAGCCCTAACCCCAACCCTAACCCTAACCCTAACCCTAACCATAACCATAACTCAAACCCAAACCCAAACACTAACCCTAACCCAAACCCTAACCCTCACCCTAACCCTAATCCTAACCCTAACCCTTACCCTAACCCTTACCCAAGCCCTTACCCTAACACTTACCCTAACCCTTACACTAAGCCTAACCCTAACCCAAACCCACACCCTAACCCTAACTCTAACCCTAACCCCAACCCTAACCCTAAAGCTAACCATAACTCAAACCCTAACCCTAACACTAACCCTAACCCTAACCCTAATCCTAAACCTAACCCTAACCCTAACCCGAACCCCAACCCTAACCCTAAACCTAATCCTAAACCAAACCCGAACTCTAAACCTAACTCTAAACCAAACCTCATCCTTAACCCTAAACTTAATCCTAACCCTAACCCTAACCCTAAACCACCGCTAACCCTAACCCTTCCCCTACCCCTAACGCTTACCATAGTCCTAACATTAACACTAACGCTAACCATAACCTTAACCCTAACCCTAACCCTAACCAATAGCTTAAGCACACTATCCCTAACACTCACCATAACCCAAAGCCTAATACGAACACTAACACTAACGCTAACCCTAACCCTAACCCTAACCCTAAGCCAAACCAAAACCTACTCCTATCCCTAACCCTAACCCAAACCTAAGCCCAAACATTAAACCTAACCCTAACCCTAACCCTAAAACCTAACCCTAACCCTAACCTTAACCCTAACCCAAACCCTAACCCAAACCCTATCCCTAACCCTAACCCTAACCCGCACCCTAACACTAAGCCTAACCCAAACTCTAAACCTAACATAAACTCAAGCCCTAACTCTAACCCTAAGCCTAACCGAAGCCCTAAAACTAACCCTAACCCTAACCCTAAGCCAAACCCTAACCCTAACCCTATCCCTAAACCTAACCCTAACCCAATCCCAAACACGAACCCTAAACCTAGAAGTAACCCTAACCCAAACCCTAATCCTAACCCTAAACCTAACCCTAACACAAACCCTAACCCTAACCCTATCCTAACACAAACCCTAACCGTAACTCTAACTCTAACACTAACCCTAACCCTAACCCCTAACCCTAACCCTAACCCAAATCAAACCCTAACGCTACCCCTAACCCTAACCCTAACCCAAAACCTAAACCTAACCCTAACCCTAATCCTAAACCTAACCCTAACCCTAACCCTAAACCTGACCTTAAACGAAACCCTAATTCTAACCCTAACACAAAACTAAACCCCCACCCAAACACTAACCCTAACCGTAACCCTAAATCAAACCTAAACATTAACCCTTACCCTAACCCTAACCCTAACCCTAACCTAAACTGTATCCCTAACCCTAACACTAATCCTACCACAAACCAATCCCTAACCCTAACCCTAACCCTAACCCTAACCCTAACCCTAACCCTAACCCTAACCCTAACCAATCCCTAACCCTAAACAAAACCTAAACCCTAACCCTAACCCTAACCCTAACCCTAACCCTAACCCTAATCCTAAACCTAACCCTAATCCTAATCCTAACCCTAACCCCAACCTTAACCCTAAACCTAACCCTAAACCAAACACCAACTCTAAACCTAACTCTAACCCAAACCTAAAACTTAACCCTAACTTTAATCCTAACCCTAACCCTAACCCTAAACCACCCCTTAACATAACCCTAACCCTAACTCTTCCCCTAACCCTAACACTAACCCTAAACAAAACCAAACCGTAACCCTAACCCTAAACCTATCCCTAACCCTAACCCAAACCCTAAACCTAACACAAACCCTAACGATAACACCAACCCTAACCCTAACCCTAACCCTAACCTCTAAACCTAACCCTAACCTTAATCCTAACCTTAAAACTAACCCAAACCCTAACCCGATCCCTTGCTCTAACCCAAACCCAAACCCTAACCCTAACCCTAAACCTGACCCTAACCCTAACCTAAACTCTACCCCTAACCCTAACACTAACCCTACCCCAAACCAATCCCTAACCCTAACCCTAACCCTAACCCTAAACCAAATCTAAACCCTAACCCTAACCCTAACCCTAACCCTAACCCTAACAAAAACCCAAACCCTAATCCTAACAGTAACCCTAACTCTAATCCTAACCTTAACCCTAACCCTAACCCAAACCGATACCCTAACCGTAACCCTAACACTCACCCTATCACTAACGCCTAACCCTGACCCTAAACCTAACCCTAACCCTAACCCTAAGCCAAACCAAACCCGACCCCTATTCCTAAACCTAACCCTAACCCAAGCCCAAACACTAACCCTAACCCTAACCCTAACCCCTCACAATAACCCTAACCTTTACCCTAACCCAAACCCTAACCCAAACCCTAACCCTATCCCTAACCCTAACCCTAACCCTAAACCTAACCTAAACCGAAGCCCTAACCCTAACCCGAAATCTTACCCTAACCCAAGCCCAAACTCTAACCCTCAACCTAACCCTAACCCTAAACCTAACCCTAACCCAAACCCTAACCCTAACCCTAACCCTAACCCTAACACAAACCCTAACCCTAAACGTAACCCTAAACCTAAGCCTACCCCAAATCCTAACCGTAACACTAACCCTAACGCTAACACTAAACCTAACCCAAACCCTAAAACTAACCCTAACCCTAAGCCCTAACCCTAACCCTAACCTTAACACTAACCCAAATCCTAACCCAAACCCTAACCCTAACACTAAACCTAACCCTAACACAAACCCTAACCCTAACCCTATCCTAACACAAACCCTAACCGTAACTCTAACTCTAACCCGAACCCTAACACTAACCCTAACCCTAACCCCAAACCCTAACCCTAACCCAAATCTAACCCTAACGCTAACCCTAAACCTAACCCTAACCCAAAACCTAAACCTAACCCTAACCCTAATCCTAATTCTAACCCTAAACATAACCATAACCCTAACTCAAACCCTAACCCTAACCCTAACCCTAACCCTGACTCTAAACCAAATCCTAACCCTAAACCTAACCCTAACCCTAACGCTAAACCAAACCCTAACCCTCACCCTAACCCTAACCAAAACCCAAAACCTAACCTTAATCCTAACCCTAAACCTAACACAAACCGTAATCCTAACCCTAACCCTAACCCTAACACTAACCCTAACCTAAACCCAAGCCCTAACCCTAACCCTAACCCAAGCCCTAAAACTAACCCTAACCCTAACCCTAACCTAAACCTAAACCCTAACACAAACCCTAACCCTAACCCTAAACCAAACCTAAACATTAACCCTAACCCTAACCCTAACCTAAACTCTATCACTAACCCTAACACTAACCGTACCCCAAACCAATCCCTAACCCTATCCCTAACCCTAACCCTAACCCGAAACCAACCTCTCACAGTAACCTTAACCTAACCCTAACACCAAACCGAACCCTTACCCTATCCGTAATATTAACCCTTACCCAAATCAAACCCTAACGCAAACCCTAACCCTAACCCTAACCCAAAACCTAAACCTAAACCTAACCCTAATCCTAAACCTAACCCTAACCCTAACCCTAACCCTAACCCCAACACTAACCCTAAACCTAACCTTAAACGAAACCCTAACCCTAACCCTAACCCAAACCTAAACCCTCACCCAAACCCTAACCCTAACCCTAAACTAAACTGTATCCCTAACCCTAACACTAACCCTACCCCAAACCAATCCCTAACCCTAACCCAAACCTAAACGTTAACCCAAACCCTAACCCTAACCCTAACCCTAAACCAAACCTAAACATTAACCCTAACCCTAAAACTAACCCTAACCCTAACCTAAACTCTATCCCTTACCCTAACACTAACCCTACCCCAAACCAATCCCTAACCCTAACCCTAACCCTAACCCTAACACTAAACCAAACCTAAACCCTAACACTAACCCTAACCCTAACCCTAATCCTAATTCTAACCCTAAACATAACCATAACCCTAACCCAAACCCTAAACCTAACCCTAACCCTAACCCTGACTCTAAACCAAATCCTAACCCTAAACCTAACCCTAACCCTAACCCTAACCCTAACGCTAAACCAAACCCTAACCCTCACCCTAACCCTAACCAAAACCCAAAACCTAACCTTAATCCAAACCCTAAACCTAACACAAACCCTAATCCTAACCCTAACACTAACCCTATCCCTAACCCTAACCTAAACCCAAGCCCTATCCCTAACCCTAACCCAAGCCGTAAACCTAACCCTAACCATAACCCTAACCTAAACCTAAACCCTAACACAAACCTTAACCCTAACCATAAACCAA
>CM069537.1:572500-585000 GCA_035773235.1 Eospalax fontanierii
AACCCCAACACTAACCCTAAACCTAACCTTAAACGAAACCCTAAACCTAACCCTAACCCAAACCTAAACCCTCACCCAAACCCTAACCCTAACCCTAACCCTAAACCAAACCGAAACATTAACCCTAACCCTAACCCTAACCCTAACCCTAACATAAACTGTATCCCTAACCCTAACACTAACCCTACCCCAAACCAATCCCTAACCCTAAACCAAACCTAAACCCTAACCCTAACCCTATCCCTAACCCTAACCCTAATCCTAAACCTAACCCTAATCCTAACCCTAACCCTAACCATAACCTTAACCCTAAACCTAACCCTAAAACAAACCCCAACTCTAAACCTAACTCTAAACCAACCCTAAAAGTTAACCCTATCTTTACTCCTAACCCTAACCCTAACCCTAAACCACCACTTAACATAACCCTAACCCTAACCCTTCCCCTAACCCTAACACTAATCCTAAACCAAACCAAACCGTAACCCTAACCCTAAACCTAACCCTAACCCTAACCCAAACCCTAAACCTAACACAAACCCTAACGATAACACCAACAATAACCCTAACCCTAACCGTAACCCTAACCCTAACCAAAACCCTAAGCACCCTAACCCTAACCATAACCCAAACCCTAATCCGAACACTAACACTAACGCTAACCCTAACCCTAACCCTAAACCTAAGCCAAACCAAAACCTACTCCTATCCCTAAAACTAACCGAAACTTAAGCCCAAACACTCAACCTAACCCTAACCCTAACTCTAAAATCTAACCCTAACCCTAACCTTAACCCTAACATAAACCCTAACCCAAACCCTATCCCTAACCCTAACCCTAACCCGAACCCTAACCCTAACCCTAACCCTAACCCCAACCCTAACCCTAAACCTAACCTTAAACGAAACCCTAACCCTAACCCTAACACAAATTAAACCCTCACCCAAACCCTAACCCTAACCGTAACCCTAAACCAAACCTAAACATTAACCCTAACCCTAACCCTAAACCTAACCCTAACCTAAACTGTATCCCTAACCCTAACACTAACCCTACCGCAAAACAATACATAACCCTAACCCTAAACCTAAACCAAACCTAAACCCAAACCCTAACCCTAACCCTAATCCTAAACCTAACCTTATCCTAAACATAACTCTAACCCCAACCCTAAACCTAAACCTAACCCTAAACCAAACCCCAACTTTAAACCTAACTCTAACCCAAACCTAAAACTTAACCCTAACTTTAATCCTAACCCTAACCCTAACCCTAAACCACCCCTTAACATAACCCTAACCCTAACTCTTCCCCTAACCCTAACACTAACCCTAAACAAAACCAAACCGTAACCCTAATCCTAAACCTAACCCTAACCCTAACCCAAACCCTAAACCTAACACAAACCCTAACGATAACACCAACCCTAACCCTAACCCAAACCCTAACCCTAACCCTAACCCTAACCCTAACCTCTAAACCTAACCCTAACCTTAATCCTAACCTTAAAACTAACCCAAACCCTAACCCGATCCCTTGCTCTAACCCAAACCCAAACCCTAACCCTAAACCTGACCCTAACCCTAACCTAAACTCTACCCCTAACCCTAACACTAACCCTACCCCAAACCAATCCCTAACCCTAACCCTAACCCTAACCCTAAACCAAATCTAAACCCTAACCCTAACCCTAACCCTAACCCTAACCCTAACAAAAACCCAAACCCTAATCCTAACAGTAACCCTAACTCTAATCCTAACCTTAACCCTAACCCTAACCCAAACCGATACCCTAACCGTAACCCTAACACTCACCCTATCACTAACTCCTAACCCTGACCCTAAACCTAACCCTAACCCTAACCCTAAGCCAAACCAAACCCGACCCCTATTCCTAAACCTAACCCTAACCCAAGCCCAAACACTAACCCTAACCCTAACCCTAACCCCTCACAATAACCCTAACCTTTACCCTAACCCAAACCCTAACCCAAACCCTAACCCTATCCCTAACCCTAACCCTAACCCTAAACCTAACCTAAACCGAAGCCCTAACCCTAACCCGAAATCTTACCCTAACCCAAGCCCAAACTCTAACCCTCAACCTAACCCTAACCCTAAACCTAACCCTAACCCAAACCCTAACCCTAACCCTAACCCTAACCCTAACACAAACCCTAACCCTAAACGTAACCCTAAACCTAAGCCTACCCCAAATCCTAACCGTAACACCAGCCCTAACCCTAACCCTAAGCCAAACCAAACCCGACCCCTATTCCTAACCCTAACCCTAACCCAAGCCCAAACACTAACCCTAACCCTAACCCTAACCCCTCACAATAACCCTTACCTTTACCCTAACCCTAACACAAACCCTAACCCTAACCCTATCCTAACACAAACCCTAACCGTAACTCTAACTCTAACCCGAACCCTAACACTAACCCTAACCCTAACCCAAAACCCTAACCCTAACCCAAATCTAACCCTAACGCTAACCCTAACCCTAACCCTAACCCTGACTCTAAACCAAATCCTAACCCTAAACCTAACCCTAAACCTAACGCTAAACCAAACCCTAACCCTCACCCTAACCCTAACCAAAACCCAAAACCTAACCTTAATCCTAACCCTAAACCTAACACAAAACGTAATGCTAACCCTAACGCTAACCCTAACCCTAACCCTAAGCTAAACCCAAGTCCTAACCCCAACCCTAACCCAAGCCCTAAAACTAACCCTAACCCTAACCCTAACCTAAACCTAAACCCTAACACAAACCCTAACCCTAACCCTAAACCAAACCTAAACCTTAACCCTAACCCTAAACCTAACCTAAACTCTATCACTAACCCTAACACTAACCATACCCCAAACCAATCCCTAACCCTATCCCTAACCCTAACCCTAACCCGAAACCAACCTCTCACAGTAACCTTAACCTAACCCTAACCCCAAACCGAACCCTTACCCTATCCGTAATATTAACCCTAACCCAAATCAAACCCTAACGCTAACCCAAACCCTAACCCTAACCCAAAACCTAAACCTAAACCTAACCCTAAACCTAAACCTAACCCTAACCCTAACCCTAACCCTAACCCTAACCCTAACCCCAACACTAACCCTAAACCTAACCTTAAACGAAACCCTAACCCTAACCCTAACCCAAACCTAAACCCTCACCCAAACCCTAACCCTAACCCTAACCCTAAACCAAACCGAAACATTAACCCTAACCCTAACCCTAACCCTAACCTAAACTGTATCCCTAACCCTAACACTAACCCTACCCCAAACCAATCCCTAACCCTAAACAAAATCTAAACCCTAACCCTAACCCTAACCCTAACCCTAACCCTAACCCTAAACCTAATCCTAAACCTAACCCTAATCCTAATCCTAACCCTAACCCCAACCTTAACCCTAAACCTAACCCTAAACCAAACACCAACTCTAAACCTAACTCTAACCCAAACCTAAAACTTAACCCTAACTTTAATCCTAACCCTAACCCTAACCCTAAACCACCCCTTAACATAACCCTAACCCTAACTCTTCCCCTAACCCTAACACTAACCCTAAACAAAACCAAACCGTAACCCTAACCCTAACCCTAACCCAAACCCTAAACCTAACACAAACCCTAACGATAACACCAACCCTAACCCTAACCCAAACCCTAATCCTAACCCTAACCCTAACCCTAACCTCTAAACCTAACCCTAACCTTAATCCTAACCTTAAAACTAACCCAAACCCTAACCCGATCCCTTGCTCTAACCCAAACCCAAACCCTAACCCTAACCCTAAACCTGACCCTAACCCTAACCTAAACTCTACCCCTAACCCTAACACTAACCCTACCCCAAACCAATCCCTAACCCTAACCCTAACCCTAACCCTAAACCAAATCTAAACCCTAACCCTAACCCTAACCCTAACCCTAACCCTAACAAAAACCCAAACCCTAATCCTAACAGTAACCCTAACTCTAATCCTAACCTTAACCCTAACCCTAACCCAAACCGATACCCTAACCGTAACCCTAACACTCACCCTATCACTAACGCCTAACCCTGACCCTAAACCTAACCCTAACCCTAACCCTAAGCCAAACCAAACCCGACCCCTATTCCTAAACCTAACCCTAACCCAAGCCCAAACACTAACCCTAACCCTAACCCTAACCCCTCACAATAACCCTAACCTTTACCCTAACCCAAACCCTAACCCAAACCCTAACCCTATCCCTAACCCTAACCCTAACCCTAAACCTAACCTAAACCGAAGCCCTAACCCTAACCCGAAATCTTACCCTAACCCAAGCCCAAACTCTAACCCTCAACCTAACCCTAACCCTAAACCTAACCCTAACCCAAACCCTAACCCTAACCCTAACCCTAACCCTAACACAAACCCTAACCCTAAACGTAACCCTAAACCTAAGCCTACCCCAAATCCTAACCGTAACACTAACCCTAACGCTAACACTAAACCTAACCCAAACCCTAAAACTAACCCTAACCCTAAGCCCTAACCCTAACCCTAACCTTAACCCTAACCCAAATCCTAACCCAAACCCTAACCCTAACCCTAACACAAACCCTAACCCTAACCCTATCCTAACACAAACCCTAACCGTAACTCTAACTCTAACCCGAACCCTAACACTAACCCTAACCCTAACCCCAAACCCTAACCCTAACACAAATCTAACCCTAACGCTAACCCTAAACCTAACCCTAACGCAAAACCTAAACCTAACCCTAACCCTAATCCTCATTCTAACCCTAAACATAACCATAACCCCAACCCAAACCCCAACCCTAACCCTAACCCAACCCCTCACTCTAAGCCAAATCCTAACCCTAAACCTAACCCTAACCCTAACGCTAAACCAAACCCTAACCCTCACCCTAACCCTAACCAAAACCCAAAACCTAACCTTAATCCTAACCCTAAACCTAACACAAACCGTAATCCTAACCCTAACCCTAACCCTAACACTAACCCTAACCTAAACCCAAGCCCTAACCCTAACCCTAACCCAAGCCCTAAAACTAACCCTAACCCTAACCCTAACCTAAACCTAAACCCTAACACAAACCCTAACCCTAACCCTAAACCAAACCTAAACATTAACCCTAACCCTAACCCTAACCTAAACTCTATCACTAACCCTAACACTAACCGTACCCCAAACCAATCCCTAACCCTATCCCTAACCCTAACCCTAACCCGAAACCAACCTCTCACAGTAACCTTAACCTAACCCTAACACCAAACCGAACCCTTACCCTATCCGTAATATTAACCCTAACCCAAATCAAACCCTAACGCAAACCCTAACCCTAACCCTAACCCAAAACCTAAACCTAAACCTAACCCTAATCCTAAACCTAACCCTAACCCTAACCCTAACCCTAACCCTAACCCCAACACTAACGCTAAACCTAACCTTAAACGAAACCCTAACCCTAACCCTAACCCAAACCTAAACCCTCACCCAAACCCTAACCCTAACCCTAAACTAAACTGTATCCCTAACCCTAACACTAACCCTACCCCAAACCAATCCCTAACCCTAACCCAAACCTAAACGTTAACCCAAACCCTAACCCTAACCCTAACCCTAAACCAAACCTAAACATTAACCCTAACCCTAAAACTAACCCTAACCCTAACCTAAACTCTATCCCTTACCCTAACACTAACCCTACCCCAAACCAATCCCTAACCCTAACCCTAACCCTAACCCTAACACTAAACCAAACCTAAACCCTAACACTAACCCTAACCCTAACCCTAATCCTAATTCTAACCCTAAACATAACCATAACCCTAACCCAAACCCTAAACCTAACCCTAACCCTAACCCTGACTCTAAACCAAATCCTAACCCTAAACCTAACCCTAACCCTAACCCTAACCCTAACGCTAAACCAAACCCTAACCCTCACCCTAACCCTAACCAAAACCCAAAACCTAACCTTAATCCAAACCCTAAACCTAACACAAACCCTAATCCTAACCCTAACACTAACCCTATCCCTAACCCTAACCTAAACCCAAGCCCTATCCCTAACCCTAACCCAAGCCGTAAACCTAACCCTAACCATAACCCTAACCTAAACCTAAACCCTAACACAAACCTTAACCCTAACCATAAACCAAACCTAAATCTTAACCCTAACCCTAACCCTAACCTAAACTCTATCACTAACCCTAACACTAACCGTCCCCCAAACCAATCCTTAACCGTATCCCTAACCCTAACCCTAACCCTAAACCACCCCTTAACATAACCCTAACCCTAACCCTTCCCCTAACCCTAACACTAACCCTAAACCAAACCAAACCGCAACCCTAACCCTAAACCTAACACAAACCCTAACGATAACACCAACCCTAACCCTAACCCTAACCCTAACCCTAACCAAAACCCTAAGCACCCTAACCCTAACCATAACCCAAACCCTAATCCGAACACTAACACTAATGCTAACCCTAACCCTAACCCTTACCCTAAGCCAAACCAAAACCTACTCCTATCCCTAAACCTAACCGAAACCTAAGACCAAACACTCAACATAACCCTAACCCTAACCCTAAAACCTAACCCTAACCCTAACCTTAACCCTAACCCAAACCCTAACCCAAACCCTATCCCTAACCCTAACCCTAACCCGAACCCTAACACTAAGCCTAACCCAAACTCTAAACCTAACCTAAACTCAAGCCCTAACTCTAACCCTAAGCCTAACCCATGCCCTAAAACTAACCCTAACCCTAACCCTAAGCCAAACCCTAACCCTAAACCTATCCCTAGACCTAACCCTTACCCAATCCCAAACACGAACCCTAAACCTAGAAGTAACCCTAACCCAAACCCTAATCCTAACCCTAAACCTAACCCTAACACAAACCCTAACCCTAACCCTATCCTAACACAAACCCTAACCATAACTCTAACTCTAACCCGAACCCTAACACTAACCCTAACCCTAAACCCAAACGCTAACCCTAACCCAAATCAAACCCTAACGCTAACCCTAAACCTAACCCTAACCCAAAACCTAAACCTAACCCTAAACCTAATCCTAAACCTAACCCTAACCCTAACCCTAAACCTAACCTTAAACGAAACCCTAACCCTAACCCTAACCCTAATCCTAACCCTAACCCTAACCCTAACCGTAACCCTATACCAAACCTAAACATTAACCCTAACCCTAACCCTAACCCTAACCCTAACCTAAACTGTATCCCTAACCCTAACACTAACCCTACCGCAAACCAATCCCTAAATCTAACCCTAACCCTAAACCAAACCTAAACCCTAACCCTAACCCTAACCCTAATCCTAAACCTAACCTAATCCTAACCCTAACCCTAACCCCAACCCTAACCCTAAACCTAGCCCTAAACCAAACCCCAACTCTAAACCTAACTCTAACCCAAACCTAAAACTTAACCCTAACTTTAATCCTAACCCTAACCCTAACCCTAAACCACCCCTTAACATAACCCTAAACCTAACCCTTCCCCTAACCCTAACACTAACCCTAAACCAAACCAAATCGTAACCCTAACCCTAAACCTAACCCTAACCCTAACCCAAACCCTAAACCTAACACAAACCCTAACGATAACACCAACCCTAACCCTAAACCAAACCCTAAACCTAACCCTAATCCTAACCCCTAACCCTAACCCTAACCTTAACCCTAACCTTAAACCTAACCCAAACACTAACACGATCCCTTGCTCTAACCCAAACGTAAACCCTAACCCTAACCCTAAACCTAAACCAAACCCAAACACAAACCCTAACCCTAAGCCTAACCCAAACCTTAAACCTAACCTAAACCCAAGCCCTAACACTTACCCTAACCATAACCCAAGCCCTAAAACTAACCCTAACCCTAACCCTAACCCAAACCTACATGCTAACCCAAACCCTAACCCTAACCCTAACCCTAAACCACACCTAAACATTAACCCTAACCCTAAAACTAACCCTAACCCTAACCTAAACTCTATCCCTTACCCTAACACTAACCCTACCCCAAACCAATCCCTAACCCTAACCCTAACCCTAACCCTAACACGAACCCAAACCTAAACCCTAACACTAACCCTAACCCTAACCCTAATCCTAATTCTAACCCTAAACATAACCATATCCCTAACACAAACCCTAACCCTAACCCTAACCCTAACCCTGACTCTAAACCAAATCCTAACCCTAAACCTAACCCTAACCCTACCCCTAACCCTAACGCTAAACCAAACCCTAACCCTCACCCTAACCCTAACCCAAACCCAAAATCTAACCTTAATCATAACCCTAAACCTAACACAAAACGTAATCCTAACCCTAACGCTAACCCTAAGCTAAACCCAAGCCCTAACCCCAACCCTAACCCAAGCCCTAAAACTAACCCTAACCCTAACCCTAACCTAAACCTAAACCCTAACACAAACCCTAACCCTTACCCTAAACCAAACCTAAACCTTAACCCTAACCCTAAACCTAACCTAAACTCTATCACTAACCCTAACACTAACCGTACCCCAAACCAATCCCTAACCCTATCCCTAACCCTAACCCTAACCCTAACCCGAAACCAACCTCTCACAGTAACCTTAACCTAACCCTAACCCCAAACCGAACCCTTACCCTATCCGTAATATTAACCCTAACCCAAATCAAACCCTAACGCTAACCCAAACCCTAACCCTAACCCAAAACCTAAACCTAAACCTAACCCCAAACCTAAACCTAACCCTAACCCTAACCCTAACCCTAACCCTAACCCTAACCCCAACACTAACCCTAAACCTAACCTTAAACGAAACCCTAACCCTAACCCTAACCCAAACCTAAACCCTCACCCAAACCCTAACCCTAACCCTAACCCTAAACCAAACCGAAACATTAACCCTAACCCTAACCCTAACCCTAACCTAAACTGTATCCCTAACCCTAACACTAACCCTACCCCAAACCAATCCCTAACCCTAAACAAAACCTAAACCCTAACCCTAACCCTAACCCTAACCCTAACCCTAACCCTAATCCTAAACCTAACCCTAATCCTAACCCTAACCCTAACCCCAACCTTAACCCTAAACCTAACCCTAAACCAAACAACAACTCTAAACCTAACTCTAACCCAAACCTAAAACTTAACCCTAACTTTAATCCTAACCCTAACCCTAACCCTAAACCACCCCTTAACATAACCCTAACCCTATCTTTTCCCCTAACCCTAACACTAACCCTAAACAAAACCAAACCGTAACCCTAACCCTAAACCTATCCCTAACCCTAACCCAAACCCTAAACCTAACACAAACCCTAACGATAACACCAACCCTAACCCTAACCCAAACCCTAACCCTAACCCTAACCCTAACCTCTAAACCTAACCCTAACCTTAACCCTAACCTTAAACCTAACCCAAACCCTAACCCGATCCCTTGCTCTAACCCAAACCCAAACCCTAACCCTAACCCTAAACCTAACCCTAACCCTAACCTAAACTCTACCCCTAACCCTAACACTAACCCTACCCCAAACCAATCCCTAACCCTAACCCTAACCCTAACCCTAAACCAAATCTAAACCCTAACCCTAACCCTAACCCTAACCCTAACCCTAACAAAAACCCAAACCCTAATCCTAACAGTAACCCTAACTCTAATCCTAACCTTAACCCTAACCCTAACCCAAACCGATAACCTAACCGTAACCCTAACACTCACCCTATCACTAACGCCTAACCCTGACCCTAAACCTAACCCTAACCCTAACCCTAAGCCAAACCAAACCCGACCCCTATTCCTAAACCTAACCCTAACCCAAGCCCAAACACTAACCCTAACCCTAACCCTAACCCCTCACAATAACCCTAACCTTTACCCTAACCCAAACCCTAACCAAAACCCTAACCCTATCCCTAACCCTAACCCTAACCCTAAACCTAACCTAAACCGAAGCCCTAACCCTAACCCGAAATCTTACCCTAACCCAAGCCCAAACTCTAACCCTCAACCTAACCCTAACCCTAAACCTAACCCTAACCCAAACCCTAACCCTAACCCTAACCCTAACCCTAACACAAACCCTAACCCTAAACGTAACCCTAAACCTAAGCCTACCCCAAATCCTAACCGTAACACTAACCCTAACGCTAACACTAAACCTAACGCAAACCCTAAAACTAACCCTAACCCTAAGCCCTAACCCTAACCCTAACCTTAACCCTAACCCAAATCCTAACCCAAACCCTAACCCTAACACTAAACCTAACCCTAACACAAACCCTAACCCTAACCCTATCCTAACACAAACCCTAACCGTAACTCTAACTCTAACCCGAACCCTAACACTAACCCTAACCCTAACCCCAAACCCTAACCCTAACCCAAATCTAACCCTAACGCTAACCCTAAACCTAACCCTAACCCTAACCCAAAACCTAAACCTAACCCTAACCCTAATCCTAATTCTAACCCTAAACATAACCATAACCCTAACCCAAACCCTAACCCTAACCCTAACCCTAACCCTGACTCTAAACCAAATCCTAACCCTAAACCTAACCCTAACCCTAACGCTAAACCAAACCCTAACCCTCACCCTAACCCTAACCAAAACCCAAAACCTAACCTTAATCCTAACCCTAAACCTAACACAAACCGTAATCCTAACCCTAACCCTAACCCTAACACTAACCCTAACCTAAACCCAAGCCCTAACCCTAACCCTAACCCAAGCCCTAAAACTAACCCTAACCCTAACCCTAACCTAAACCTAAACCCTAACACAAACCCTAACCCTAACCCTAAACCAAACCTAAACATTAACCCTAACGCTAACCCTAACCTAAACTCTATCACTAACCCTAACACTAACCGTACCCCAAACCAATCCCTAACCCTATCCCTAACCCTAACCCTAACCCGAAACCAACCTCTCACAGTAACCTTAACCTAACCCTAACACCAAACCGAACCCTTACCCTATCCGTAATATTAACCCTAACCCAAATCAAACCCTAACGCAAACCCTAACCCTAACCCTAACCCAAAACCTAAACCTAAACCTAACCCTAATCCTAAACCTAACCCTAACCCTAACCCTAACCCTAACCCTAACCCTAACCCTAACCCCAACACTAACCCTAAACCTAACCTTAAACGAAACCCTAAACCTAACCCTAACCCAAACCTAAACCCTCACCCAAACCCTAACCCTAACCCTAACCCTAAACCAAACCGAAACATTAACCCTAACCCTAAACCTAACCCTAACCCTAACATAAACTGTATCCCTAACCCTAACACTAACCCTACCCCAAACCAATCCCTAACCCTAAACCAAACCTAAACCCTAACCCTAACCCTATCCCTAACCCTAACCCTAATCCTAAACCTAACCCTAATCCTAACCCTAACCCTAACCCCAACCTTAACCCTAAACCTAACCCTAAAACAACCCCCAACTCTAAACCTAACTCTAAACCAACCCTAAAAGTTAACCCTATCTTTACTCCTAACCCTAACCCTAACCCTAAACCACCACTTAACATAACCCTAACCCTAACCCTTCCTCTAACCCTAACACTAATCCTAAACCAAACCAAACCGTAACCCTAACCCTAAACCTAACCCTAACCCTAACCCAAACCCTAAACCTAACACAAACCCTAACGATAACACCAACAATAACCCTAACCCTAACCCTAAGCCTAACCCTAACCAAAACCCTAAGCACCCTAACCCTAACCATAACCCAAACCCTAATCCGAACACTAACACTAACGCTAACCCTAACCCTAACCCTAAACCTAAGCCAAACCAAAACCTACTCCTATCCCTAAAACTAACCCAAACTTAAGCCCAAACACTCAACCTAACCCTAACCCTAACCCTAAAACCTAACCCTAACCCTAACCTTAACCCTAACATAAACCCTAACCCAAACCCTATCCCTAACCCTAACCCTAACCCGAACCCTAAGACTAAGCCTAACCCAAACTCTAAACCTAACCTAAACTCAAGCCCTAACTCTAAACCTAAGCCTAACCCAAGCCCTAAAACTTACCCTAACCCTAACCCTAAGCCAAACCCTAACCCTAAACCTATCCCTAAACCTAACCCTTACCCAATCCCAAACACGAACCCTAAACCTAGAAGTAACCCTAACCCAAACCCTAATCCTAACCCTAAACCTAACCCTAACACAAACTCTAACCCTAACCCTATCCTAACACAAACCCTAACCGTAACTCTAACTCTAACCCGAACCCTAACACTAACCCTAACCCTAACCCCTAACCCTAACCTAACCCAAATCAAACCCTAACGCTAACCCTAAACCTAACCCTAACCCAAAACCTAAACCTAACCCTAACCCTAATCCTAAACCTAACCCTAACCCTAACCCTAAACTTAACCTTAAACGAAACCCTAACCCTAACCCTAA
>CM069537.1:590000-592500 GCA_035773235.1 Eospalax fontanierii
ACCCTAAACCTAACCCTAACCCTAACCCTAAACCTAACGCTAAACCAAACCCTAACCCTCACCCTAACCCTAACCAAAACCCAAAACCTAACCTTAATCCTAACCCTAAACCTAACACAAACCGTAATCCTAACCCTAACGCTAACCCTAACCCTAACCATAACCTAAACCCTAAACCTAACACAAACCCTAACGATAACACCAACCCTAACCCTAAACCAAACCCTAACCCTAACCCTAACCCCTAACCCTAACCCTAACCTTAACCCTAACCTTAAACCTAACCCAAACACTAACCCGATCCTTGCTCTAACCCAAACGTAAACCCTAACCCTAACCCTAAACCTAAACCAAACCCAAACACAAACCCTAACCCTAAGCCTAACCCAAACCGTAAACCTAACCTAAACCCAAGCCCTAACCCTTACCCTAACCATAACCCAAGCCCTAAAACTAACCCTAACCCTAACCCTAACCCAAACCTACACGCTAACCCAAACCCTAACCCTAAACCTAACCCTAAACCAAACCTAAACATTAACCCTAACCCTAAAACTAACCCTAACCCTAACCTAAACTTTTTCCCTTACCCTAACACTAACCCTACCCGAAACCAATCCCTAACCCTAACCCTAACCCTAACCCTAACACTAAACCAAACCTAAACCCTAACAGTAACCCTAACCCTAACCCTAATCCTAATTCTAACCCTAAACATAACCCTAACCCTAACCCAAACCCTAACCCTAACCCTAACCCTAACCCTGACTCTAAACCAAATCCTAAACCTAAACCTAACCCTAACCCTAACCCTAACCCTAACGCTAAACCAAACCCTAACCCTCACCCTAACCCTAAACTAAACCCAAAACCTAACCTTAATCCTAACCCTAAACCTAACACAAACCGTAATCCTAAACCTAACGCTAACCCTAACCCTAACCCTAACCTAAACCCAAGCACTAACCCCAACCCTAACCCAAGCCCTAAAACTAACCCTAACCCTAACCCTAACCTAAACCTAAAACCTAACACAAACCCTAACCCTAACCCTAAACCAAACCTAAACCTTAACCCTAACCCTAACCCTAACCTAAACTCTATCACTAACCCTAACACTAACCGTACCCCAAACCAATCCCTAACCCTATCCCTAACCCTAACCCTAACCCTAAACCAACCTCTCACAGTAACATTAACCTAACCCTAACACCAAACCGAACCCTTACCCTATCCGTAATATTAACCCTAACCCAAATCAAACCCTAACGCTAACCCTAACCCTAACCCTAACCCAAAACCTAATCCTAAACCTAACCCTAATCCTAACCCTAACCCTAACCCTAACCCTAACCCTAACCCCAACACTAACCCTAAACCTAACCTTAAACGAAACCCTAACCCTAACCCTAACCCAAACTTAAACCCTCACCCAAACCCTAACCCTAACCCTAACCCTAAACCAAACCGAAACATTAACCCTAACCCTAACCCTAACTCTAAACCTAACCTAAACTGTATCCCTAACCCTAACACTAACCCTACCACAAACCAATCCCTAACCCTAAACCAAACCTAAACCCTAACCCTAACCCTACCCCTAACCCTAATCCTAAACCTAACCCTAATCCTAACCCTAACCCTAACTCCAACCTTAACCCTAAACCTAACCCTAAACCAAACCCCAACTCTAAACCTAACTCTAACCCAAACCTAAAACTTAACCCTAAATTTAATCCTAACCCTAACCCTAACCCTAAACCACCCCTTAACATAACCCTAACCCTAACTCTTCCCCTAACCCTAACACTAACCCTAAACAAAACCAAACCGTAACCCTAACCCTAAACCTAACCCTAACCCTAACCCAAATCCTAAACCTAACCCAAACCCTAACGATAACACCAACCCTAACCCTAACCCAAACCCTAACCCTAACCCTAACCCTAACCCTAACCCTAACCCTAACCCTAACCCTAACCTCTAAACCTAACCCTAACCTTAACCCTAACCTTAAACCTAACCCAAACCCTAACCCGATCCCTTGCTCTAACCCAAACCCAAACCCTAACCCTAACCCTAAACCTAACCCTAACCCTAACTTAAACTCTACCCCTAACCCTAACACTAACCCTACCCCAAACCAATCCCTAACCCTAACCCTAACCCTAACCCTAAACCAAATCTAAACCCTAACCCTAACCCTAACCCTAACCCAAACCCTAAACCTAACACAAACCCTAACGATAACACCAACCCTAACCCTAACCCAAACCCTAACCCTAACCCTAACCCTAAACCTAACCCTAACCCTAACCTCTAAACCTAACCCTAACCTTAACCCTAACCTTAAACCTAACCCAAACCCTAACCCGATCCCTTGCTCTAACCCAAACCCAAACCCTAACCCTAACCCTAAACCTAACCCTAACCCTAACCTAAACTCTACCCCTAGCCCTAACACTAACCCTACCCCAAACCAATCCCTAACCCTAACCCT
>CM069537.1:600000-602500 GCA_035773235.1 Eospalax fontanierii
ACCTAACCCTAACCCTAACCCTAACCTTAACCCAAACCCTAACCCTAACCCTAACCCTAACCCTAACACAAACCCTAACCCTAAACGTAACCCTAAACCTAAGCCTACCCCAAATCCTTCCTGTAACACTATCCCTAACCCTAACACTAAGCCTAACCCAAACCCTAACGCTTACCCTAACCCTAAGCCCTAACCCTAACCCTAAACTTAACCCTACCCCAAACCCTAACCCTAACACTAAACCTAACCCAAACCCTAACCCTACACCTTACTCTAACCCAAACCCAATCCCTAACCCTAACCCTAACCCTAACCCTAACCCTAACCCTAACCCTAACCCTAAGCCCAACCCTAACCCTAACCATAACTATAACCCTAACCCAAACCCTAAAACTAACTCTAACACTAACCCTTACCCTAATGCAAAACCTAACCCTAACCTTAACCCTAACCCTAACCCTAACCCTAACCATAACCCAAACCCTAATCCGAACACTAACATTAAAGCTAAACCTAACCCTAACCCTAAACCTAAGCCAAACCAAAACCTACTCCTATCCCTAAACCTAACCCAAACCTAAGCCCAAACACTAAACCTAACCCTAACCCTAACCCTAAAACCTAACCATAACCCTAACCTTAACCCTAACCCAAACCCTAACCCAAACCTTATCCCTAACCCTAACCCTAACCCGAACCCTAACACTAAGCCTAACCCAAACTCTAAACCTAACCTAAACTCAAGCCCTAACTCTAACCCTAAGCCTAACCCAAGCCCTAAAACTAACCCTAACCCTAACCCTAAGCCAAACCCTAACCCTAACCCTATCCCTAAACCTAACCCTAACCCAATGCCAA
The DNA here is from genome assembly GCA_035773235.1 of Eospalax fontanierii. Lineage (NCBI taxonomy): Eukaryota > Metazoa > Chordata > Mammalia > Rodentia > Spalacidae > Eospalax > Eospalax fontanierii. The sequence goes on from CM069537.1 coordinate 600,859, forward strand.
ACACGAACCCTAAACCTAGAAGTAACCCTAACCCAAACCCTAATCCTAACCCTAAACCTAACCCTAACACAAACCCTAACCCTAACCCTATCCTAACACAAACCCTAACCGTAACTCTAACTCTAACCCGAACCCTAACACTAACCCTAACCCTAACCCCTAACCCTAACCCTAACCCAAATCAAACCCTAAAGCTAACCCTAAACCAAACCCTAACCCAAAACCTAAACCTAACCCTAACCCTAATCCTAAACCTAACCCTAACCCTAACCCTAAACCTAACCTTAAACGAAATCCTAACCCTAACCCTAACACAAAACTAAACCCTCACCCAAACCCTAACCCTAACCGTAACCCTAAACCAAACCTAAACATTAACCCTAACCCTAACACTAACCCTAACCCTAACCTAAACTGTATCCCTAACCCTAACACTAACCCTACCGCAAACCAATCCCTAACCCTAACCCTAACCCTAAACCAAACCTAAACCCTAATCCTAACCCTATCCCTAATCCTAAAGCTAACCCTAATCCTAAACCTAACCCTAACCCCAACCCTAACCCTAAACCTAACCCTAAACCAAACCCCAACTCTAAACCTAACTCTAACCCAAACCTAAAACTTAACCCTAACTTTAATCCTAACCCTAACCCTAACCCTAAACCACCCCTTAACATAACCCTAACCCTAACCCTTCCACTAACCCGAACACTAACCCTAAACCAAACCAAACCGTAACCCTAACCCTAAAGCTAACCCTAACCCTAACCCAAACCCTAAAGCTAACACAAACCCTAACGATAACACCAACCCTAACCCTAAACCAAACCCTAACCCTAACCCTAACCCTAAGGCCTAACCCTAACCCTAACCTTAACCCTAACCTTAAACGTAACCCAAACCCTAACCCGATCCCTTGCTCTAACCCAAACGCAAACCCTAACCCTAACCCTAAACCTAAACCTAACCCAAACACAAACCCTAACCCTAAGCCTAACCCAAACCTTAAACCTAACCTAAACCCAAGCCCTAATCCTTAACCTAACCATAACCCAAGCCCTAAAACTAACCCTAACCCTAACCCTAAGCCAAACCTACACGCTAACCCAAACCCTAACCCTAACCCTAACCCTAAACCAAACCTAAACATTAACCCTAACCCTAAAACTAACCCTAACCCTAACCTAAACTCTATCCCTTACCCTAACACTAAACCTACCCCAAACCAATCCCTAACCCTAACCCTAACCCTAACCCTAACCCTAACCCTAACACTAAACCAAACCTAAACCCTAACACTAACCCTAACCCTAACCCTAATCCTAATTCTAACCCTAAACATAACCATAACCCTAACCCAAACCCTAATCCTAACCCTAAACCTAACCCTAACACAAACCCTAACCCTAACCCTATCCTAACACAAACCCTAACCGTAACTCTAACTCTAACCCGAACCCTAACACTAACCCTAACCCTACCCCCTAACCCTAACCCTAACCCAAATCAAACCCTAAAGCTAACCCTAAACCTAACCCTAACCCAAAACCTAAACCTAACACTAACCCTAATCCTAAACCTAACCCTAACCCTAACCCTAAACCTAACCTTAAACGAAATCCTAACCCTAACCCTAACA
>CM069537.1:607500-625000 GCA_035773235.1 Eospalax fontanierii
CACTTACCCTAAACCAAACCAAACACTAACCCTAACCCTAACCCTAACCCTAACCCTAACCAAAACCCTAACCCTAACCCTAACCCTAACCCAAACCCTCATCCTAACACTAACCCTAACCCTAACCCTAACCCTAACCCTAACCCTAACCCACCCCAAACCCTAACCCTAAGCCTAACCCAAACCCTAAACCTAATCTAAACCCAAGCCCTAACCCTAACCCTAACCCTAACCCAAGCCCTAAAACTAACCCTAACCCTTACCTTAAACCTAACCCTAACCCTAACCCTTACCCTAACCCTAACACTAACCCTAAACCAAACCAAACCCTAACCCTAAGACTAAACCTAACCCTAACCCTAATCCAAACCCTAACCCTAACACTTACCCTAATCTTAACCCTAAGCCTGACCGTAACCCAAACCCACACCCTAAACCTAACCCGAACCCTAAGCCCAACCCTAACCCTAACCATAACCATAACCCTAACCCTAACCCTAACCCTAACTCTAACAGTAACCCTTATTCTAATGCAAAACCTAACCCTAACCCTAACCCTAACCCTAACCCTAACCCTAACCATAAGCCAAACCCTAATCCGAACAATAACACTAACGCTAAACCTAACCCTAACCCTAACCCTAAGCCAAACCAAAATCTACTCCTATCCCTAAACCTAACCCAAACCTAAGCCCAAACACTAAACCTAACCCTAACCCTAACCCTAACACCTAACCCTAACCCTAACCTTAACCCTAACCCAAACCCTTACCCAAACCCTATCCCTAACCCTAACCCTAACCCGAACCCTAACACTAAGCCTAACCCAAACTATAAACCTAACCTAAACTCAATCCCTAACTCTAACCCTAAGATTAACCCAAGGCCTAAAACTAACCCTAACCCTAACCCTAACCCTAACCCTAACACAAACCCTAACCCTAACCCTATCCTAACACAAACCCTAACCGTAACTCTAACTCTAACCCGAACCCTAACACTAACCCTAACCCTAACCCCTAACCCTAACCCTAACCCAAATCAAACCCTAACGCTAACCCTAAACCTAACCCTAACCCAAAACCTAAACCTAAGCCTAACCCTAAACCTAACCCTAACCCTAACCCAAACCCTAAACCTAACACAAACACTAACGATAACACCAACCCTAACCCTAAACCAAACCCTAACCCTAACCCTAACCCCTAACCCTAACCCTAACCTTAACCCTAACCTTAAACCTAACCCAAACCCTAACCCGATCCCTTGCTCTAACCCAAATGCAAACCCTAACCCTAACCCTAAACCTAAACCTAACCCAAACACAAACCCTAACCCTAAGCCTAAACCAAACCTTAAACCTAACCTAAAGCCAAGCCCTAATCCTTAACCTAACCATAACCCAAGCCCTAAAACTCCCCCTAAACTAAACCCTAACCCAAACCTACACGCTAACCCAAACCCTAACCCTAACCCTAACCCTAAACCAAACCTAAACATTAACCCTAACCATAAAACTAACCCTAACCCTAACCTAAACTCTATCCCTTACCCTAACACTCACCCTACCCCAAACCAATACCTAACCCTTACCCTAAAATTAACCCTAACACTAAACCAAACCTAAACCCTAACACTAACCCTAACCCTAACCCTAATCCTAATTCTAACCCTAAACATAACCATAACCCTAACCCAAACCCTAACCCTAACCCTAACCCTAACCCTGACTCTAAACCAAATCCTAACCCTAAACCTAACCCTAACCCTAACCCTAACGCTAAAACAAACCCTAACCCTCACCCTAACCCTAACCAAAACCCAAAACCTAACATTAATCCTAACCCTAAACCTAACACAAACCGTAATCCTAACCCTAACCCTAACCCTAACCCTAACCCTAACCTAAAGCCAAGCCCTAACCCTAACCCTAACCCAAGCCCTAAAACTAACCCTAACCCTAACCCTAACCTAAACCTAAACCCTAACACAAACCCTAACCCTAACCCTAAACCAAACCTAAACCTTAACCCTAACCCTAACCCTAACCTAAACTCTATCATTAACCCTAACACTAACCGTACCCCAAACCAATCCCTAACCCTATCCCTAACCCTAACCCTAACCCTAAACCAAACTCTCACAGTAACCTTAACCTAACCCTAACCCCAAACCGAACCATTACCCTATCCGTAATATTAACCCTAACCCAAATCAAACCCTAACGCTAACCCTAACCCTAACCCTAACCCAAAACCTAAACCTAAACGTAACCCTAATCCTAAACCTAACCCTAACCGTAACCCTAACCCTAACCCTAACCCCAACACTAACCCTAAACCTAACCTTAAACGAAACCCTAACCCTAACCCTAACCCAAACCTAAACCCTCACCCAAACCCTAACCCTAACCCTAACCCTAAACCAAACCGAAACATTAACCCTAACCCTAACCCTAACCCTAACCCTAACCCTAACCTAAACTCTATCCCTAACACTAACACTAACCGTACCCGAAACCAATATCTAACCCTAAACCAAACCTAAACCCTAACACTAACCCTAACCCTAACCCTAACCCTAATCCTAAACCTAACCCTAATTATAACCCTAAAACTAACCCCAACCTTAACCCTAACCCTAACCCTAAACCAAACCCCAACTCTAAACCTAACTCTAACCCAAACCTAAAACTTAACCCTAACTTTAATCCTAACCCTAACCCTAACCCTAAACCACCCCTTAACATAACCCTAACCCTAACCCTTCCCCTAACCCTAACACTATCCCTAAACAAAACCAAACCGTAACCCTAACCCTAAACCTAACCCTAACCCTGACCCAAACCCTAAACCTAACACAAACCCTAACGATAACACCAACCCTAACCCTAACCCAAACCCTAACCCTTACCCTAACCCTAACCCTAACCTCTAAACCTAACCCTAACCTTAACCCTAACCTTAAACCTAACCCAAACCCTAATCCGATCCCTTGCTCTAACCCAAACCCAAACCCTAAGCCTAACCCTAACGCTAACCCTAACTCTAATCCTAAACTCTACCCCTAACCCTAACACTAACCCTACCCCAAACCAATCCCTAACCCTAACCCTAACCCTAACCCTAAACCAAAACCTAAACCCTAACCCTAACCCTAACCCTAACACTAACCCTAATCCTAAATCTAACCCTAATCCTAACCCTAACCCTAACCCCAACCCTAACCCTAAACCTAACCCTAAACCAAACCCCAACTCTAAACCTAACTTTAACCCAAAATTAAAACTTAACCCTAACCTTAATCATAACCCTAACCCTAACCCTAAACCACCCCTTAACATAACTCTAACCCTAACCCTTCCCCTAACCCTCACATTAACCCTAAACCAAACCAAACCATAACCCTAAACCTAAACCAAACCCTAACCCTAACCCAAACCCTAACCCTAACCTAAACTCTATCCCTAACCCTAACGCTAACCCTAAGCCTAACCCAAACCTTAAACCTAACCTAAACCCAAGCCCTAACCCTTACCCGAACCATAACCCAAGCCCTAAAACTAACCCTAACCCTAACCCAAACCTAAACCCTAAACCAAACCCTAACCCTAAGCCTAAGCGTAAACCAAACCTAAACATTAACCCTAACCCTAACCCTAACCCTACCCTAAACTCTATCCCTAACCCTAACACTAAGCCTACCCCAAATCAATCGCTAACTCTAACCCTAACGCTAACCCTAACCCTAAAAAAAACCTAAACCCTAACCTTAACCCTAACCCTAACCCTAATCCTAAACCTAACCCTAGCCCTAACCCTAACCCCAACCCTAACCCTAAACCTAACCCTAAACCAAACCCGAACTCTAAACCTAACTCTAAACCAAACCTCAACCTTAACCCTAACCTTAATCCTAACCCTAACCCTAACCCTAAACCACCCCTAACCCCAACCCCAACCCTAAACCTAAACGTTCCCTTAACCCTAACACTAACCCTAATCCTAACACTAACACTAACGATAACCATAACCCTAACCCTAACCCTAACCCAAACCCGAACTCCTACCCTAACCCTAACCAAAACCCTAACCACCCTAACACGGACCCTAACCCTAACCCAAAACCTAATCCTAACACTAACACTAACGCTAACCCTAACCCTAACCCTAACCCTAAGCCAAACCAAAACCTACACCTATCCCTAAACCTAACCCAAACCCAAGCCCAAACACTAAACCTAACCCTAACCCTAACCCTAAAACCTAACCCTAACCCTAACCTTAACCCTACCCCAAACCCTAACCCAAACCCTATCCCTAAACCTAACCCTAACCCGAACCCTATCACTAAGCCTAACCCAAACTCTAAACTTAACCTAAACCCAAACCCTAACTCTAACCCTAAGCCTAAACCAAGCCCTAATACTAACCCTAACCCTAACCCTAAGCCAAACCCTAACCCTAACTCTAAACCTAACTCGAAACCTAACCCTAACCAAGCCCAAACACTAACCCTAAACCTAACCCTAACCCTAACTCAAACCATAATCCTAACCATAACCCTAACCGTATTCCTTACACAAACCCTAACTCTAACCCTAACTTTAAACCTAAACCTACCCTACCCTAAATACTAACCGTAACATTAACCCTAACCCTAACCCAACCCCTAACCCTAACCCTAACCCTAACCCCTAAACCTAACCCTAACATTAACCCTAACCCAAAACCTAACACAAACCGTAACCCTAACCTTAAACTTAACCCAAACACTAACCCGTACCCTTACACTAACCCAAAACCAAACCCCTCACCATAACCCTAACCTTAACCCTAACCCAAAACCTAACACAAACCCTAACCCTAACCCTAACCCTAACCCAAACCCAAACCTAAACTCTATCCCTAACCCTAACACTAACCCTACCCCAAACCAATCCCTAACCCTAACCCTAACCCTAACCCTAACGTTAACCCTGACCCTAACCCAAATCCTAACCCTAACCCTAACCCTAACCCTAAACCAAACCCTAACCCTAAACCTAACCATAACCCAAACCCAAACCCTAACCCTAACCCTAACCCTAACACTAACCCTAACACAAAACCTAACCCTAAATCTAACCCTACCCTAAACCCTAACTGTAACACTAACCCTAACCCTATCCCTTTCGCTTAGCCCTAACCCTAACCCTAACCCTAACCCTAAGCCAAACCCTAACCCTAACTCTAACCCTAACCCTAAACCTAACCCTAACCCAAGCCCAAACACTAACCCTAAACCTAACCCTAACCCTAACTCAAACCATAACCCTAAGCCTAACCCTAACCCTAACCCTAACCCTAAACCTAACCCTTCCCTAAACCTTAACCGTAACACTAACCCTAAACCTAACCCAACCCCTAACCCTAACCCTAACGCTAACCCCTTACCCTAACCCTAAACTTAACCCAAACCCAAACCCTAACACAAACCCTAACCCTAACCTTAAACCTAACCCAAACCCTACCCCAATCCCTTACTCTAACGCAAACCCAAACCCAAACCCTAGCCCTAACCCTAACCCTAACCCTAACCCTAACAGTAACCCTAACCCTAAACCAAAACCTAACCCAAACACAAACCCTAACCCTAAGCCTAACCCAAACCTTAAACCTAACCTAAACCCAACCCCTAACCCTTACCCTAAAACTAACCCAAGCCCGAAAACTAACCCTAACCCTAACCCTAACCCAAACCTAAACCCTAACCCAAACACTAACGCTAACCCTAACCCTAAACCAAACCTAAACCCTAACCCTAACCCTAACCCTAACCCTAACCCTAACCCTAAAACTAACCTAAACTCTATCCCTAACCCTAACACTAACCCTACCCCAAACCAATCCCTAACCCTAACCCTAACCCTAACCCTAAATCAAATCTAAACCCTAACCCTAACCCTGACCCTAACCCTAAAAAAAACCCAAACCGTAATCCTAACAGTAACCCCAACTGTAATCCTAACCTTAACCCTAACCCTAACCCAAACCGAAACCCTAACCGTAACCCTAACACTCACCCTATCACTAACGCCTAACCCTGACTCTAAACCTAACACTAACACTAACCCTAACCCTACCCTAACCCTAAAACTAACCCTAAACCAAACCAAACCCTAACCCTAAGCCTAAACCTAACCCTAACCCTAATTTAAACCCTAACCCTAACACTTACCCTAACCGTCGCCCTAAGCGTAAACCTAACCCAAACCCGCACACTAAACCTAACCCGAAACCTAAACCTAACCCTAAACGAAACCCTAACCCTAACCCTAACCCTAACCCTTACCCAAGCCCTAACCCTAACCCTTACCCTAACCCTAACCGTAAGCCTGAACCTAACCCAAACAAACACCCTAACCCTAACACTAACACTAACCCCAACCCTAACCCTAACTCAAACCTAAACCCTAACACTAACCCTAACCCAAACCCTAACCCTAACCCTAATCCTAATTCTAACCCTAACCATAACCATAACCCTAACCCTAACCCTAAGAGTAACCCTAACCCTAAACCAAACCCTAACCCTAACCCTAACCCAAACCCAAACACTAACCCTAACCCTAACCCTAAACGTAACACAAACCCTAAACCTAAACCTAAACCTACCCTAAACCCTAACCGTAACACTAACACTAAACCTATCCCTATCGCCTAGCCCTAACCCTAACACTAACACTAACCCTAACCCTAAGCCAAACGCAAACCCTAACTCTAACCCTAACCCTAAACCTAACCCTAACCCAAACTCAAACACTAACCCTAAACCTAACCCTAACCCTAACTCAAAACGTAACCCTAACCATAAACCTAACCTTATCCCTAACACAAACCCTAACCCTAACCCTAACCATAAACCTAACCCTAACCCAAACTCAAACAATAACCTAACCCTAACTCTGACCCCTAACACTAACCATAACCTTAACCCTAACCCTAACCCTAAACCAAACCCCAACCCTAAACTTAAATCTAACCCAAACTTAAACCTTAACCCTAACCTTAATCAAAACCCTAACCTTAACCCTAAACCACCCCTTAACATAACTCTAAACCTAACTCTTCCCCTAACCCTAACACTAACCCTAAACCAAACCAAACCGTAACCCTAACCCTAACCCTAAACCTAACACTAACCCTACCCCAAACACTAACCCTAACCTAAACTCTATTCCTAACCCTAACCCTAACCCTAAGCCTAACCCGAACCTTAAACCTAACCTAAACCCAAGCCCTAACCCTTACCCGAACCATAACTAAAGACCTAAAACTAACCCTAACCCTAAACCTAACCCAAACCCAAGCCCAAACACTAAACCTAACCCTAACCCTAACCCTAAATCCTAACACTAACCCTAACCTTAAACCTAACCCAAACCCTTACCCTAAACCTAACCCTAAACCAAACCCTAACCCTAAACCTAACCCTAACCCAAACACAAACCCTAACCCTAACCCTAACCCTAAACCTAACACAAACCCTAAACCTAAACCTAAACCTATCCTAAACCCTAACCGTAACACTAAACCTAACCCTATCCCTATCGCCTAGCCCTAACCCTAACTCTAACCCTAACCCTAACCCTAAGCCAAACATGAAACCTAACTCTAAACCTAACCCCAAACCTAACCCTAACCCAAACCCAAACACTAACCCTAAACCTAACCCTAACCCTAACTCAAACTGTAACGCTAACCATAAACCTAACCGTATCCCTAACACAAACCATAACCCTAACCCTAACCCTAAACCTAATCCTACCCTAAACCCTAACCGTAACACTAACCGTAACCCTAAAACAAACCCTAACCCAAACACTAACCCTGACCCCTAACCCTAACCCTAAACTTAACCCTAACCCAAACCCTAACATAAACCGTAACCCTAACCTTAAACCTAACCCAAACCCTATCCCTAAACCTAACCCTAAACCGAACCCTAATACTAAGCCTAACCCAAACTCTAAACTTAACCTAAACCCAAGCCCTAATTCTAACCCTAAGCCTAACCCAAGCCCTAAAACTCACCCTAACCCTAACCCTAAGCCAAACCCTAACCCTAACTCTAACCCTAACTCTAAACCTAACCCTAACCCAAGCCCAAACACTAACCGTAAACTTAACCCTAACCCTAACTCAAACCATAACCCTAACCATAACGCTAAACGTATCCCTTACACAAACCCTAACCCTAACCCTAACTTTAAACCTAAACCTACCCTACCATAAACACTAACCGTAACATTAACCCTAACCCTAACCCAACCCCTAAACCTAACCCTAACCCTAACCCCTAAACCTAACCCTAACTTTAACCCTAACCCAAAATCTAACACAAACCGGAACCCTAACCTTAAACCTAACCCAAACCCTAACCCGAACCCTAACTCTAACCCAAACCCAAACCCCTCGCCCTAACCCTAACCTTAACCCTAACCCAAACCTAACACAAACCCTAACCCTAACCGTAACCCTAAGGTTACCCAAACCCAAACCTTAACTCTATCCCTAACGCTAACACTAACCCTACACCAAACCACTCCCTAACCCTAACCCTAACCCTAACGCTAAACCAAACATAAACCCTAACCCTAACCCTAACCCTAACCCTAACCCTAACCCTAACGCTAATCCTAAACCTAATCCTAACCCTAACCCTAACCCTAACCCCAACACTAACCCTAAACCTAACCCTAAACCAAACCCCAACTCTAAACCTAACTCTAACCCAAACCTAAACCTGAACCCTAACCTTAATCCTAACCCTAACCCTAAACCTAAACGACCCCTAACCCTAACCCTAAACCTAACCCCAACCCTAACCCAACCCCTAATCCTAACACTAACCCTATCCCTAACCCTAACCCTAACCCTAACCCTAATCCTAACCCTAACCCTACCCCTAACTCTAACAGTAACCCTAAACCAAACCAAACCGTAACCGTAACCCTAACCCTAACCCTAACCCTAGCTCAAACCTAAACCCTAACACTAACCATAACCCAAACCCTAACCCTAACCCTAATCCTAATTCTAACCGTAACCATAACCCTAACCCTAACCCAAACCCTAACCCTAAACCTAACCCTGACTCTAACCCAAATCCTAACCGTAAACCTAAACCTAACCCTAACCCTAACCCTAACGATAAACCAAACCCTAACCCTAACCCAAACCCAAAACCTAACCTTAATCCTAAACCTAAACCTAACACAAACACTAATCCTAACACTAACACTAACACTAACCCTAACCCTAACCCTAACCCTAACCCTAACCTAAACCCAAGTCCTAACCCTAACTGTAACCCAAGCCCTAAAACTAATCCTAACCCTAACCCTAACCCAAACCTAAACCCTAACCCTATCCCTAAATCAAACCCAAACCCAATCCCTTACTCTAACCCTAACCTAAACTCTATCACTAACCCTAACACTAACCCTACCCCAAACCAATCCCTAACCCTAACCCTAACCCTAACCCTAACCCTAAACCAACCTCTCACAGTAACCTTAACCTAACCCTAACCCCATACCTAACCCTTACACTATCTCTAATATTAACCCTAACCGAAATCAAACACTAACCCAAACCCCAACCCTAACCCTAACCCAAAACCTAAACCTAAACCTAACCCTAATACTAAACCTAACCTAACCCTAACCCTAACAATAACCCCAAACCTAACCCTAAACCTAACCTTAAACGAAACCCTAACCCTAAACCTAAGCCCAACCCTAACCCTAAACCGAACCTTAAACGAAACCCTAACCCTAACCCTAACACTAACCCTGACCCTAATGCAAATCCTAACCCTAACCCTAACCCTAACCCTAACCCTAACCCTAAACCCAACCATAACCCTAATCCTAACCCTAATCCAAACCCAAACCCTAACCCTAACACTAACCCTAAACCTAACACAAACCCTAAACCTAAACCTAAACCTACCCTAAACCCTAACCGTAACACTAACCCAAACCCTATCCCTATCGCCTAGCCCTAACCCTAACTCTAACCCTAACCCTAACCCTAAGCCAAACGCTAACCCTAACTCTAACCCTAACCCTAAACCTAACCCTAACCCAAACCCAAACGCTAACCCTAAACCTAACCCTAACCCTAACTCAAACCGTAACCCTAACCATAAACCTAACCGTATCCCTAACACAAACCCTAACCTTAACCCCAACCCTAAACCTAATCCTACCCTAAATCCTAACTGTAACACTAACCGTAACCCTAAAACAAACCCTAACCCAAACCCTAACCCTGACCAATAACCCTAACCCTAAACTTAACCCTAAACCAAACCCTAACCCAAACCCTGCCCCTAAACTTAAACCGAACCCAAACCCTAACCCGATCCCTTACTCTAACCCAAACCCAAACCCTAACCCTAACCCTAACCCTAACCCTAAGCCTAAGCCAAAATTTAAACCTAACCCAAACCCTAACCCGATCCCTTAATCTAACCCTAACCCTAACCCTAACCCTAAGACTAACCCTAAACCTAACCTAAACTCTATCCCTAACCCTAACACTAACCCTACCCCAAACCAATCCCTAACCCCAAACCTAACCCTAACCCTAACCCTAAACCAAACCTAAACCCTAACACTAACCCTAACCCTAACCCTAATCCTAAACCTAACCCTAACACAAACCCTAACCCTAACCCTAAACCAAACCTAAACCCTAACCCTAACCCTAACCCTAACCTAAACTCTATCACTAACACTAACACTAACCCTACCCCAAACCAATCCCTAACCCTAACCCTAACCCTAAACCTAACCCTAAACCAACCTCTCACAGTAACCTTAACGTAACCCTAACCCCAACCCTAACCCTAAACCTAACTTTAAACGAAACCCTAACCCGAACCCTAACCCTAAACCTAACCTTAAACGAAACCCTAAACCTAGCCCTAACCCTAACACTAACCCTGACCCTAACCCAAATCCTAACCCTAACCCTAACCCTTACCCTAAACCTAACCCTAAACCAAACCCTAACCCTAAACCTAACCCTAACCCAAACACAAACCCTAACCCTAACCCTAACCCTAAACCTAACACAAACCCTAAACCTAAACCTAAACCTACCCTAAACCCTAACCGTAACACTAAACCTAACCCTAACCCTATCGCCTAGCCCCAACCCTAACTCTAACCCTAACCCTAACCCTAAGCCAAACGTGAAACCTAACTCTAAACCTAACACCAAACCTAACCCTAACCCAAACCCAAACACTAACCCTAAACCTAACCCTAACCCTAACTCAAACTGTAACGCTAACCATAAACCTAACCGTATCCCTAACACAAACCATAACCCTAACCCTAACCCTAAACCTAATCCTACCCTAAACCCTAACCGTAACACTAACCGTAACCCTAAAACAAACCCTAACCCAAACGCTAACCCTGACCCCTAACCCTAACCCTAAACTTAACCCTAACCCAAACCCTAACATAAACCGTAACCCTAACCTTAAACCTAACCCAAACCCTATCCCTAAACCTAACCCTAAACCGAACCCTAATACTAAGCCTAACCCAAACTCTAAACTTAACCTAAACCCAAGCCCTAATTCTAACCCTAAGCCTAACCCAAGCCCTAAAACTCACCCTAACCCTAACCCTAAGCCAAACCCTAACCCTAACTCTAACCCTAACTCTAAACCTAACCCTAACCCAAGCCCAAACACTAACCGTAAACTTAACCCTAACCCTAACTCAAACCATAACCCTAACCATAACGCTAAACGTATCCCTTACACAAACCCTAACCCTAACCCTAACTTTAAACCTAAACCTCCCCTACCATAAACACTATCCGTAACATTAACCCTAACCCTAACCCAACCCCTAAACCTAACCCTAACCCTAACCCCTAAACCTAACCCTAACCTTAACCCTAACCCAAAATCTAACACAAACCGTAACCCTAACCTTAAACCTAACCCAAACCCTAACCCGTACCCTTACTCTAACCCAAACCCAAACCCCTCACCCTAACCCTAACCTTAACCTTAACCCAAAACCTAACACAAACCCTAACCCTAACCCTAACCCTAAGCTAACCCAAACCCAAACCTAAACTCTATCCCTAACGCTAACACTAACCCTACACCAAACCAATCCCTAACCCTAACCCTAACCCTAACCCTAAACCAAACATAAACCCTAACCCTAACCCTAACCCTAACCCTAACCCTAACCCTAATCCTAAACCTAATCCTAACCCTAACCCTAACCCTAACCCCAACACTAACCCTAAACCTAACCCTAAACCAAACCCCAACTCTAAACCTAACTCTAACCCAAACCTAAACCTGAACCCTAACCTTAATCCTAACCCTAACCCTAAACCTAAACGACCCCTAACCCTAACCCTAAACCTAACCCTAACCCTAACCCAAACCCTAATCCTAACACTAACCCTATCCCTAACCCTAACCCTAACCCTAACCCTAATCCTAACCCTAACCCTACCCCTAACTCTAACAGTAACCCTAAACCAAACCAAACCGTAACCGTAACCCTAACCCTAAGCCTAACCCTAGCTCAAACCTAAACCCTAACACTAACCATAACCCAAACCCTAACCCTAACCCTAATCCTAATTCTAACCGTAACCATAACCCTAACCCTAACCCAAACCCTAACCCTAACCCTAACCCTAACCCTAACCCTAACCCTAACCCTAAACCTAAACCGAACCCTAACCCTAACCCTAACGATAATCCAAACCCTAACCCTAACGCAAACCCAAAACCTAACCTTAATCCTAAACCTAAACCTAACACAAACACTAATCCTAACACTAACACTAATACTAACCCTAACCCTAACCCTAACCCTAACCCTAACCTAAACCCAAGTCCTAACCCTAACTGTAACCCAAGCCCTAAAACTAATCCTAACCCTAACCCTAACCCAAACCTAAACCCTAACCCTAACCCTAAATCAAACCTAAACCCTAACCCTAACCCTAACCCTAACGTAAACTCTATCACTAACCCTAACACTAACCCTACCCCAAACCAATCCCTAACCCTAACCCTAACCCTAACCCTAACCCTAAACCAACCTCTCACAGTAACCTTAACCTAACCCTAACCCCAAACCTAACCCTTCCACTATCCGTAATATTAACCCTAACCCAAATCAAACACTAACCCAAACCATACGCCTAACCCTAACCCAAAACCTAAACCTAAACCTAACCCTAATCCTAAACCTAACCCTAACCCTAACCCTAACCCTAACCCCAACCCTAACCCTAAACCTAACCTTAAACGAAACCCTAACCCTAACCCTAAGCCCAACCCTAACCCTAAACCGAACCTTAAACGAAACCCTAACCCTAACCCTAACACTAACCCTGACCCTAATGCAAATCCTAACCCTAATCCTAACCCTAACCCTAACCCTAACCCTAAACCCAACCATAACCCTAATCCTAACCCTAATCCAAACCCAAACCCTAACCCTAACTCTAACCCTAAACCTAACACAAACCCTAAACCTAAACCTAAACCTACCCTAAACCCTAACCGTAACACTAACCCAAACCCTATCCCTATCGCCTAGCCCTAACCCTAACTCTAACCCTAACCCTAACCCTAAGCCAAACGCTAACCCTAACTCTAACCCTAACCCTAAACCTAACCCTAACCCAAACCCAAACGCTAACCCTAAACCTAACCCTAACCCTAACTCAAACCGTAACCCTAACCATAAACCTAACCGTATCCCTAACACAAAACCTAACCTTAACCCTAACCCTAAACCTAATCCTACCCTAAATCCTAACCGTAACACTAACCGTAACCCTAAAACAAACCCTAACCCAAACCCTAACCCTGACCCCTAACCCTAACCCTAAACTTAACCCTAAACCAAACCCTAACCCAAACCCTACCCCTAAACTTAAACCGAACCCAAACCCTAACCCGATCCCTTACTCTAACCCAAACCCAAACCCTAACCCTAACCCTTACCCTAACCCTAACCCTAACCTAAACCCAAGTCCTAACCCTAACTGTAACCCAAGCCCTAAAACTAATCCTAACCCTAACCCTAACCCAAACCTAAACCCTAACCCTAAACCTAAATCAAACCTAAACCCTATCCCTAACCCTAACCCTAACGTAAACTCTATCACTAACCCTAACACTAACCCTACCCCAAACCAATCCCTAACCCTAACCCTAACCCTAACCCTAACCCTAAACCAACCTCTCACAGTAACCTTAACCTAACCCTAACCCCAAACCTAACCCTTACACTATCCGTAATATTAACCCTAACCCAAATCAAACACTAACCCTAACCCTAACCCTAACCCTAACCCAAAACCTAAACCTAAACCTAACCCTAATCCTAAATCTAACCCTAACCCTAACCCTAACCCTAACCCCAACCCTAACCCTAAACCTAACCTTAAACGAAACCCTAACCCTAACCCTAAGCCCAACCCTAACCTTAAACCGAACCTTAAACGAAACCCTAACCCTAACCCTAACACTAACACTGACCCTAATGCAAATCCTAACCCTAATCCTAACCCTAACCCTAACCCTAACCCTAAACCCAACCATAACCCTAATCCTAACCCTAATCCAAACCCAAACCCTAACCCTAACCCTAACCCTAAACCTAACACAAACCCTAAACCTAAACCTAAACCTACCCTAAACCCTAACCGTAACACTAACCCAAACCCTATCCCTATCGCCTAGCCCTAACCCTAACTCTAACCCTAACCCTAACCCTAAGCCAAACGCTAACCCTAACTCTAACCCTAACCCTAAAACTAACCCTAACCCAAACCCAAACGCTAACCCTAAACCTAACCCTAACCCTAACTCAAACCGTAACCCTATCCATAAACCTAACCGTATCCCTAACACAAACCCTAACCTTAACCCTAACCCTAAACCTAATCCTACGCTAAATCCTAACCGTAACACTAACCGTAACCCTAAAACAAACCCTAACCCAAACCCTAACCCTGACCCCTAACCCTAACCCTAAACTTAACCCTAAACCAAACCCTAACCCAAACCCTACCCCTAAACTTAAACCGAACCCAAACCCTAACCCGATCCCTTACTCTAACCCAAACCCAAACCCTAACCCTAACCCTAACCCTAACCCTAAGCCTAAGCCAAAATTTAAACCTAACCCAAACCCTAACCCGGTCCCTTAATCTAACCCTAACCCTAACCCTAACCCTAAGACTAACCCTAAACCTAACCTAAACTCTATCCCTAACCCTAACACTAACCCTACCCCAAACCAATCCCTAACCCTAAACCTAACGCAAACCCTACCCCTAAACCAAGACTAAATCCTAACACTAACCCTAACCCTAACCCTAATCCTAAACCTAAACCTAACACAAACCCTAACCCTAACCCTAAACCAAACCTAAACCCTAACCCTAACCCTAACCCTAACCTAAACTCTATCACTAACCCTAACACTAACCCTACCCCAAACCAATCCCTAACCCTAACCCTAACCCTAACCCTAACCCTAAACCAACCTCTCACAGTAACCTTAACCTAACCCTAACCCCAACCCTAACCCTAAACCTATCCTTAAACGAAACCCTAACCCGAACCCTAACCCTAAACCTAACCTTAAACGAAACCCTAAACCTAGCCCAAACCCTAACACTAACCCTGACCCTAACCCAAATCCTCACCCTAACCCTAACCCTTACCCTAAACCTAACCCTAAACCAAACCCTAACCCTAAACCTAACCCTAACCCAAACACAAACCCTAACCCTAACCCTAACCCTAAACCTAACACAAACCCTAAACCTAAACCTAAACCTACCCTAAACCCTAACCGTAACACTAAACCTAACCCTATCCCTATCGCCTAGCCCTAACCCTAACTCTAAACCTAACCCTAACCCTAAGCCAAACGTGAAACCTAACTCTAAACCTAACCCCAAACCTAACCCTAACCCAAACCCAAACACTAACCCTAAACCTAACCCTAACGCTAACTCAAACTGTAACGCTTACCCTAAACCTAACCCTATCCCTAACACAAACCATAACCCTAACCGTAACCCTAAACCTAATCCTACCCTAAACCCTAACCGTAACACTAACCGTAACCCTAAAACAAACCCTAACCCAAACGCTAACCCTGACCCCTAACCCTAACCCTAAACTTAACCCTAACCCAAACCCTAACATAAACCGTAACCCTAACCTTAAACGTAACCCAAACCCTATCCCTAAACCTAACCCTAAACCGAACCCTAATAGTAAGCCTAACCCAAACTCTAAACTTAACCTAAACCCAAGCCCTAATTCTAACCCTAAGCCTAACCCAAGCCCTAAAACTCACCCTAACCCTAACCCTAAGCCAAACCCTAACCCTAACTCTAACCCTAACTCTAAACCTAACCCTAACCCAAGCCCAAACACTATCCCTAAACTTAACCCTAACCCTAACTCAAACCATAACCCTAACCATAACGCTAAACGTATCCCTTACACAAACCCTAACTCTAACCCTAACTTTAAACCTAAACCTACCCTACCATAAACACTAACCGTAACATTAACCCTAACCCTAACCCAACCCCTAAACCTAACCCTAACCCTAACCCCTAAACCTAACCCTAACCTTAACCCTAACCCAAAATCTAACACAAACCGTAACCCTAACCTTAAACCTAACCCAAACCCTAACCCGTACCCTTACTCTAACCCAAACCCAAACCGCTCACCCTAACCCTAACCTTAACCTTAACCCAAAACCTAACACAAACCCTAACCCTAACCCTAACCCTAAGCTAACCCAAACCCAAACCTAAACTCTATCCCTAACGCTAACACTAACCCTACACCAAACCATTCCCTAACACTAACCCTAACCCTAACCCTAAACCAAACATAAACCCTAACCCTAACCCTAACCCTAACCCTAACCCTAATCCTAAACCTAATCCTAACCCTAACCCAAACCCTAACCCTAACACTAACCCTAAACCTAACCCTAAACCAAACCCCAACTCTAAACCTAACTCGAACCCAAACCTAAACCTTAACCCTAACCTTAATCCTAACCCTAACCCTAAACCTAAACGACCCCTAACCCTAACCCTAAACCTAACCCTAACCCTAACCCAAACCCTAATCCTAACACTAACCCTATCCCTAACCCTAACCCTAACCCTAACCCTAATCCTAACCCTAACCCTACCCCTAACTCTAACAGTAACCCTAAACCAAACCAAACCGTAACCGTAACCCTAACCCTAACCCTAACCCTAGCTCAAACCTAAACCCTAACACTAACCATAACCCAAACCCTAACCCTAACCCTAATCCTAATTCTAACCGTAACCATAACCCTAACCCTAACCCAAACCCTAACCCTAAACCTAACCCTGACTCTAACCCAAATCCT
>CM069537.1:630000-632500 GCA_035773235.1 Eospalax fontanierii
CCCTAACCCTAACCCTAAATCAAACGTAAACCCTAACCCTAACCCTAACCCTAACGTAAACTCTATCACTAAACCTAACAATAACCCTACCCCAAACCAATCCCTAACCCTAACCCTAACCCTAACCCTAACCCTAAACCAACCTCTCACAGTAACCTTAACCTAACCCTAACCCCAAACCTAACCCTTACACTATCCGTAATATTAACCCTAACCCAAATCAAACACTAACCCTAACCCTAACCCTAACCCTAACCCTAACCCAAAACCTAAACCTAAACCTAAACCTAACCCTAATCCTAAACCTAACCCTAACCCTAACCCTAACCCTAACCCCAACCCTAACCCTAAACCTAACCTTAAACGAAACCCTAAACCTAACCCTAAGCCCAACCCTAACCCTAAACCTAACACAAACCCTAAACCTAAACCTAAACCTACCCTAAACCCTAACCGTAACACTAACCCAAACCCTATCCCTATCGCCTAGCCCTAACCCTAACTCTAACCCTAACCCTAACCCTAAGCCAAACGCTAACCCTAACTCTAACCCTAACCCTAAACCTAACCCTAACCCAAACCCAAACGCTAACCCTAAACCTAACCCTAACCCTAACTCAAACCGTAACCCTAACCATAAACCTAACCGTATCCCTAACACAAACCCTAATCTTAACCCTAACCCTAAACCTAATCCTACCCTAAATCCTAACCGTAACACTAACCGTAACCCTAAAAGAAACCCTAACCCAAACCCTAACACTGACCCCTAACCCTAACCCTAAACTTAACCCTAAACCAAACCCTAACCCAAACCCTACCCCTAAACTTAAACCTAACCCAAACCCTAACCCGATCCCTTACTCTAACCCAAACCCAAACCCTAACCCTAACCCTAACCCTAACCCTAAGCCTAAGCCAAAATTTAAACCTAACCCAAACCCTAACCCGATCCCTTAATCTAACCCTAACCCTAACCCTAAGACTAACCCTAAACCTAACCTAAACTCTATCCCTAACCCTAACACTAACCCTACCCCAAACCAATCCCTAACCCTAACCCTAATCCTAATTCTAACCGTAACCGTAACCATAACCCTAACCCTAACCCAAACCCTAACCCTAAACCTAACCCTGACTCTAACCCAAATCCTAACCCTAAACCTAAACCTAACCCTAACCCTAACCCTAACGATAAACCAAACCCTAATCCTAACCCAAACCCAAAACCTAACCTTAATCCTAAACCTAAACCTAACACAAACACTAATCCTAACACTAACACTAACACTAACCCTAACCCTAACCCTAACCCTAACCTAAACCCAAGTCCTAACCCTAACTGTAACCCAAGCCCTAAAACTAATCCTAACCCTATCCCTAACCCAAACCTAAACCCTAACCCTAACCCTAAATCAAACCTAAACCCTAACCCTAACCCTAACCCTAACGTAAACTCTATCACTAACCCTAACACTAACCCTACCCCAAACCAATCCCTAACCCTAACCCTAACCCTAACCCTAACAGTAAACCAACCTCTCACAGTAACCTTAACCTAACCCTAACCCCAAACCTAACCCTTACACTATCCGTAATATTAACCCTAACCCAAATCAAACACTAACCCAAACCCTAACCCTAACCCTAACCCAAAACCTAAACCTAAACCTAACCCTAATCCTAAACCTAACCCTAACCCTAACCCTAACCCTAACCCCAACCCTAACCCTAAACCTAACCTTAAACGAAACCCTAAACCTAACCCTAAGCCCAACCCTA
This sequence comes from Eospalax fontanierii, assembly GCA_035773235.1. NCBI lineage: Eukaryota > Metazoa > Chordata > Mammalia > Rodentia > Spalacidae > Eospalax > Eospalax fontanierii. Next base: position 631,783 of record CM069537.1, read on the forward strand.
ACCCTAATCCGAACCTTAAACGAAACCCTAACCCTAACCCTAACACTAACCCTGACCCTAATGCAAATCCTAACCCTAACCCTAACCCTAACCCTAACCCTAACCCGAAACCCAACCATAACCCTAATCCTAACCCTAATCCAAACCCAAACCCTAACCCTAACCCTAACCCTAAACCTAACACAAACCCTAAACCTAAACCTAAACCTACCCTAAAACCTAACCGTAACACTAACCCAAACCCTATCCCTATCGCCTAGAACTAACCCTAACTCTAACCCTAACCCTAACCCTAAGCCAAACGCTAACCCTAACTCTAACCCTAACCCTAAAACTAACCCTAACCCAAACCCAAACGCTAACCCTAAACCTAACCCTACCCCTAACTCAAACCGTAACCCTAACCATAAACCTAACCGTATCCCTAACACAAACCCTAACCTTAACCCTAACCCTAAACCTAATCCTACCCTAAATCCTAACCGTAACACTAACCGTAACCCTAAAACAAACCCTAACCCAAACCCTAACCCTGACCCCTAACCCTAACCCTAAACTTAACCCTAAACCAAACCCTAACCCAAACCCTACCCCTAAACTTAAACTGAACCCAAACCCTAACCCGATCCCTTACTCTAACCCAAACCCAAACCCTAACCCTAGCCCTAACCCTAACCCTAAGCCTTAGCCAAAATTTAAACCTAACCCAAACCCTAAC
>CM069537.1:647500-650000 GCA_035773235.1 Eospalax fontanierii
CCTAACCCTAACCCTAACACAAACCCTAACCCTAACCCTTACCCTATCCCAAAACCTAACACTAACCCAAAGCCTAACCCTAACCCTAAACCTAACCAAAAACCAAACCCTAATGCTAACACTAAACCTAACCCTAATCCTAATCCTAACACTAACCGTAACGCAAGTCCAAACCCTAACCCGAACCCTAAACCTAACACTATCCCTATCGCCTAGCCCTAACCCCAACCCTAACCCTAAGCCAAATCCTAACCCTAATTCTAACCCTAACCCTAACCCTAACCCTAACCCTAACCCTAACCTTAACCCTAATCCAAACCCTAAACCAAACCCTAAACCTAATCCTAAACCTAACCCAAAACCTAACCGTATACCTTACTCTAACCCAAACCCAAACACTACCCCTAACCCTAACCGTAACCCTAACCCTAAACCTAAACCTAAACCAAACCCAAACCCTAACCCTACGCCTAATCCAAACCCTAAACCTAACCTAAACCCAAGCACTAACCCTAACCCTAACCCTAGCCCAAGCCCTAAAACTAACCCTAACCCTAACCCTAACCCTAACCCTAACCCTAACCCTTACCCTAACCCTAACACTAACCTAAACCAAACCAAACCCTAACCCTAAGCCTAAACCTAACCCTAACCCTAATTCAAACCCTAACGCTAACACTTACCCTAACCCTAGCCCTAAGCCTAACCCTAACCCAAACCCGCACACTAAACCTAACCCGAACCCTAAACCTAACCCTAAACGAAACCGTAACCCTAAACCTAACCCTAACCCTTACCCAAGCCCTAACCCTAACCCTTACCCTAACCCTAACCCTAAACGTAACCCTAACCCCAACTCAAAACTAAACACTAACACTAACCCTAACCCAAACCCTAACCCTAACCCTAATCCTAATCCTAACCCTAACCATAATCATAACCCTAAACCAAACCATAACCCTAACCCTAACCCTAACCCTGACTCTAACCCAAATCCTAACCCTAAACCTAACCCTAACCCTAACGCTAAACCAAACCCTAACCCTAACCCGAACCCTAACCCAAACCCAAAACCTAACCTTAATCCTAACCCTAAACCTAACACAAACCCTAATCTTAACCCTAACCCTAACCCTAACCGTAACCCTAACCGTAACCCTAACCCTAACATAAACCCAAGCCCTAACCCTATCCCTAAACCTAACCCAAGCCCTAAAACTAACCCTAACCCTAATCCTAACCCAAACCTAAACCCTAACACAAACCCTAACCCTAACCCTAAATCAAACCTAAACGCTAACCCTAAACCTAACCCTAACCCTAACCTAAACTCTATCACTAACCCTAACCCTAACCCTAACCCTAAACCAACCTCTCACAGTAACCTTAACCTAACCCTAACCCCAAACCTAACCCTTACCCTATCCATAATATTAACCCTAACCCAAATTAAACCCTGACCCTAACCCTAACCCTAACCCAAATCCTAAACCTAAACCTAACCCTAATCCTAAACCTAACACTAACCCTAACCCTAAACCTAATCCTAACCCCAACCCTAACCCTAAACCTAACCATAAACGAAACCCTAACCCTAACCCTAACACTAACCCTGACCCTAAACCAAACCCTAACCCTAACCCTAACCCTAAACCTAACTCAAACCCAAACCCTAACCCTAACCGTAACCCTAAACCTAACACAAACCCTAAACCTAAACCTAACCCTACCCTAAACCCTAATGGTAACACTAACGCTAACCCTATCCCTATCGCCTAGCCCTAACCCTAACTCTAACCCTAACTCTAACCCTAAGCCAAACCCTAACCCTAACTCAAACCCTAACTCTAAACCTAACCCTAACCCAAACCCAAACACTAACCCTAAACCTAACCCTAACCCTAACTCAAATAGTAACCCTAACCATAAATCTAACCGTATCCCTAACACAAACCCTAACCCTAACCCTAACCCTAAACCTAATCCTACCCTAAACCCTAACCATAACACTAATCGTAACCCTAATCCAAACCCTAACCCTAACCCTAACCCTAACCCTAACCCTAACCCAAAACTTAACCCTAACACAAACCCTAATCCAAACCCTAACCCTAACCTTAAACCTAACCCAAACCCTAACCCGAACCCTTACTCTAACCCAAACCCTAACCCTAACCCTAACCCTAACCCTAACACAAACCCTAACCCTAACCCTTACCCTAACCCTAACCCTATCCCAAAACCTAACACTAACCCAAAGCCTAACCCTAACCCTAACCCTAACCGAAAACCAAACCCTAATGCGAACACTAAACCTAACCCTAATCCTAATCCTAACACTAACCGTAACCCAAGTCCAAACCCTAACCCGAACCCTAAACCTAACACTATCCCTATCGCCTAGCCCTAACCCCAACCCTAACCCTAAGCCAAATCCTAACCCTCTTTCTAACCCTAACCCTAAACCTAACCCTAACCCAAGCCCAAACACTAACCCTAA
>CM069537.1:655000-657500 GCA_035773235.1 Eospalax fontanierii
ACTCTAACCCTAAGCCTAACCCAAGCGCTAAAACTAACCCTAACCCTACCCTAACCCTAACCCTAACCATAACCCAAACCCTAACCCTAACCCTAACCGAAACCCCAAACCCTAATCCTAACACTAAACCTAACCCTAATCCTAACCCTAACACTAACCCTAACCCAAGCACAAACACAAACCCCAACCCTAACCCTAACCCTACCCCTATCGCCTAGCCCTAACCCTAAACCTAACCCTAAGCCAAACCCTAACCCCTAACTCTAACCCTAACCCTAAACCTAACCATAACCCACGCCCAACCACTAACCCCAAACCTAAACCTTACACTATCCATAATTTTAACCCTAACACAAACCAAACCCTAAGCCAAACCCTAACCCTTACCCTAACCCTAAACCTAACCCAAACCCTAATCCTAACACGAACCCTAACCCTAACCCTAACCCTAACCCTAACACAAACCCTAACCCTAACCCTTACCCTAACCCCTAACCATATACCAAAACCTAACACTAACCCAAAGCCTAACCCTAACCCTAACCGTAACCGAAAACCAAACCCTAATGCTAACACTAAACCTAACCCTAATCCTAATCCTAACACTAACCATAACCCAAGTATAAAACCCTAACCCTAACCCTAACCCTAACCGAAACCCAAACCCTAATCCTAACACTAAACCTAACCCTAATCCTAACCCTAACACTAACCCTAACCCAAGCCCAAACACAAACCCCAACCCTAACCCTAACCCTATCCCTATTGCCTAGCCCTAACCCTAACCCTAACCCTAAGCCAAATCCTAACCCTAACTAAAACCCTAACCCTAAACCTAACCCTAACCCACGGCCAACCACTAACCCCAAACCTAAACCTTACACTATCCATAATTTTAACCCTAACACAAACCAAACCCTAAGCCAAACCCTAACCCTTACCCTAACCCTAAACCTAACCCAAACCCTAATCCTAACACGAACCCTAAGCCTAACTCTAACCCTAACCCTAACCCTAACACAAACCCTAACCCTAACCCCTACCCGAACCCTAACCCTATCCCAAAACCTAACACTAACCCAAAGCCTAACCCTAACCCTAACCCTAACCGAAAACCAAACCCTAATGCTAACACTAAACCTAACCCTAATCCTAATCCTAACACTAACCGTAACCCAAGTCCAAACCCTAACCCGAACCCTAACCCTAACACTATCCCTATCACCTAGCCCTAACCCCAACCCTAACCCTAAGCCAAATCCTAACCCTAATTATAACCCTAACCCTAAACCTAACCCTAACCCAAGCCCAAACACTAACCCTAAACCTAACCCTAACCCTAACCCAAACCCTAACACAAATCCTAACCCTAACCCTCACCCTAACACAAACCGTAACCCTAACCCTAACCCTAAACCTATCCCTACCCCAAAACCTAACCGTAACACTAACCGTAACCCTAACCCTAACCCTAACCCAAACCCTAACGCTCACCCTAACCCTATCCCGTAACCCTAACCCTAACTTTAACCCTAATTCAAACCCTAAACCAAACCCTAAACCTAACCCAAACCCGAACCGTATACCTTACTCTAACCCAAACCCAAACCCTACCCCTAACCCTAACCGTAACCTTAACCCTAAATCTAAACCTAACCCAAACCCAAACCCTAACCCTATGCCTAACCCAAACCCTAAACCTAACCTAAACCCAAGCACTAACTCTAACCCTAACCCTAACCCAAGCCCTAAAACTAACCCTAACCCTAACCCTAACCCTAACCGTTACCCTAACCCTAACATTAACTATAAACCAAACCAAACCCTAACCCTAAGCGTAAACCTAACCGTAACCCTAATTCAAACCCTAACGCTAACACTTACCCTAACCGTAGCCCTAAGCCTAACCCTAACCCAAACCCGCACACTAAACCCCTAAACCTAACCCTAAATGAAACCGTAACCCTAACCCTAACCCTAACCCTTACCCAAGCCCTAACCCTAACCCTTACCCTAACCCTAAGCCTAAACTTAAACCTAACCCTAACTCAAAACTAAACCCTAACACTAACACTAACCCAAACCCTAACCCTAACCCTAATCCTAATCCTAACCCTAACCATAACCATAACCCTAAACCAAACCATAACCCTAACCCTAACCCTAACCCTGACTCTAACCCAAATCCTAACCCTAAACCTAACCCTAACCCAACGCTAAACCAAACCCTAACCCTAACCCGAACCCTAACCCAAACCCAAAACCTAACCTTCATCCTAAAACTAAACCTAACACAAACCCTAATATTAACCCTAACCCTAAACCTAACCCTAACCGTAACCCTAACCCTAACATAAACCCAAGCCCTAACCCTATCCCTAACCCTAACTCAAGCCCTAAAACTAACCCTAACCCTAATCCTAACCCAAACCTAAACCCTAACACCAACCCTAACCCTAACCCTAAATCAAACCTAAACGCTAACCCTAAACCTAACCCT
>CM069537.1:660000-667500 GCA_035773235.1 Eospalax fontanierii
CACTAACCCAAACCCTAAACCTAACACAAACCCTAAGCATAATACTAACCCTAACCCTAACCCAAATCCTAACCCTAACCATAACCCTAACCCAAACCCTAAACATAAACTTAAACCTAACCCAAACCCTAACCCGATCACTTGCTCTAACCCAAACTCAAACCCTAACCCTAACCCTAAACCTAAACCTAACCTAAACATAAACCCTAACCCTAACCCTAACGCAAACCGTAAACCTAACCTAAACCCAAGCACTAACCCTTACCCTAACACTAACCCAAGCCCTAAAACTAACCCTAACCCTAACCCTAACCCAAACTTAACCCTAACACAAACCCTAACCATAAACCTAACCCTAAACCAAACCTAAATATTAACCCTAACCCTAACCCTAACCTAAATTCTATCCCTAAACCTAAACCTAAACCTAACCCTAAACCAAACCTAAACCCTAACCCTAACCCTAACCCTAACCCTAACCCTAATCCTAAACCTAACCCTAACCCTAACCCTAACCCTAACCCCAACCCTAACCGTAAACCTAACTCTAAACCAAACCCGAACTCTAAACCTAACTCTAAACCAAACCTCAACCTTAACCCTAAACTTAATCCTAACCCTAACCCTAACCCTAAACCACCCCTAACATTAACCCTTACCCTAACCCTTCCCCTAACCCTAACACTAACCCTAAACATAACACTAACACTAACGCTAACCCTAACACTAACCCTAACCCTAACCCAAACCAAAACTTCAACCCTAACCCTAACCAAAAGCCTAACCCTAACCCAAACCCAAACCCTAATCCTAACACTAACACTAACGCTAACCCTAACCCTAACCCTAAGCCAAACCAAAACCTACTCCTATTCCTAAACCTAACACTAACCCAAGCCCAATCACTAATCCTAACCCTAACCCTAACCCTAAAACCTAACCCTAACCTTAACCCTAACCCAAACCCTAACCCAAACCGAAACCCTAACCCTAACACTAAACCTAACACAAACCCTAAACCTAAACCTAACCCTACCCTAAACCTTAACCGTAACACTAACCCTAACCCTATCCCTATCGCCTAGCCCTAACCCTAACTCTAACCCTAACTCTAACCCTAAGCCAAACCCTAACTCTAACTCTAACCCTAAATCTAAACCTAACCCTAACCCAAACCCAAACACTAACACTAAACCTAACCCTAACCCTAACTCAAACCGTAACCCTAACCATAAACCTAACTGTATCCCTAACCTTAACCCTAACCCAAACCCTAACCCAAACCCTACCCCTAACCCTAACCCTAACCCTAACCCTAACCCTAACCCTAACCCTAACCCTAAACCAAACCTAAACCCTAAACCTAACCCTAACCCTAACCCTAAACCTAATCCTAAACCTAACCCTAACACTAACTCTAATCCTAACCCCAACCCTAACCCTAAACCTAACGCTAAACCAAACCCCAACTCTAAACCTAACTCTAACCCAAACCTAAAACTTAACCCTAATCTTAATCCTAATGCTAACCCTAACCCTAAACCACCCCTAAACCTAATCCTAACCCTAACCCTTCAACTAACCATAACACTAACCCTAAACCAAACCAAACCCTAATTATAACCCTAAACCTAACCCTAACCCTAACCCAAACCCTAAACCTAACACAAACCCTAACCATAACACTAACCCTAACACTAACCCAAACCCTAACCCTAACCCTAACCCAAACCTTAAACCTAAACTAAAACCTAACCCAAAGCCTAACCCGATCACTTGCTCTAACCCAAACCCAAACCCTAAATCTAACCCTAAACCTAAACCTAACCTAAACACAAACCCTAACCCTAACCCTAACCCAAACCGTAAACCTAACTTAACCCAAGCACTAACCCTTACCCTAACCCTAGCCCAAGACCTAAAACTAACCATAACACTAACCCTAACCCTAACCCAAAACTAAACCCTAATCCAAACAATAACCCTAAACCTAACCCTAAACCAAACCTAAACATTAAACCTAACCCTAACCCTAACCCTAACCTAAACTCTATCCCTAACCCTAACCCTAAACCTAACCCTAAACCAAACCTAAACCCTAACCCTAACCCTAACCCTAACCCTAATCCTAAACCTAACCGTAACCCTAACCCTAACCCTAACCCCAACCCTAACACTAAACCTAATTCTAAACCAAACCCGAACTCTAAGCCTAACTCTAAACCAAACCTTGACCTTAACCCTAAGTTTAATCCTAACCCTAACCCTAACCCTAACCCTAACCTTAACCCAAACTTCAACCCTAACGCTAACCCTAACCCTAACCCAAACTTCAACCCTAACCCTAACCAAAACACTAACCCTAACCCTAACCCTAACCCAAACCCAAACCCTAATCCTAACAGTAACACTAACGCTAAACCTAACCCTAACCCTAACCCTAAGCCAAACCAAAACCTACTCCTATCCCTAAACCTAACATTAACCCAAGCCCAAACACTAATCCTAACCCTAACACTAACCCTAAAACCTAACCCTAACCCTAAACTTAACCCTAACCCAAACCCAAACCCTAATCCTAACACTAACACTAACGCTAACCCTAACCCTAACCCTAAGTCAAACCTAAACCCTAACACTAACCCTAACCCAAAACCTAACCCTAACCCTAATCCTAATCCTAACCCTAAACATAACCATAACCCTAAACCAAACCATAACCCTAACCCTAACCCTAACCCTGACTCTAACCCAAATCCTAACCCTAAACCTAACCCTAACCCTAACCCTAACCTTAACCCTAACACAAACACTAACCCTAACCCTAAACCAAACCTAAACGCTAACTCTAAACCTAACCCTAACCCTAACCTAAACTCTATCACTAACCCTAACACTAACCCTACCCGAAACCAATACTAACCCTAACCCTAACCCTAACCCTAAACCAACCTCTCACAGTAACCTTAACCTAACCCTAACCCCAAACCTAACCCTTACCCTATCTGTAATATTAACCCTAACCCAAATCAAACCATAACACTAACCCTAACCCTAAGCCAAACCAAAACCTACTCCTATCCCTAAACCTAACCCTAACCCAAGCCCAAACTCTAATCCTAACCCTAACCATAACCCTAAAACCTAACCCTAACCCTAACCATAATCCTGACCCTAACCCAATTCCTAACCCTAACACTAAACCTAACCCTAACCCTAAACCTAATCCTAACCCTAAAAATAACCATAACCCTAACCCAAACGCTAACCCTAATCCTAAAAATAAACCTGACGCTAACCCAAATCCTAACCCTAACCCTAACCCTAACCCTAACCCTAACCCTAACCCTAACCCTAATCCTAAACCTAACCCTAACCCTAACCCTAACCCCAACCCTAACCCTAAACCTAACCCTAAACAAACCCAAACTCTAAACCTAACTCTAACCCAAACCTCAACCTTAACCCTAACCTTAATCCTAACCCTAACCCTAACCCTAAACCACCCCTAACACTAACCCTAAACCGAACCCTTCCCCTAACCCTAACACTAACCCTAATCTTAACACTAACATTAACGCTAAACATAACCATAACCCTAACCCTAACCGAAACCCAAACTTCAACCCTAACCCTAACCAAAACCCTAACCCTAACCCTAACCCTAACCCAAAACCTAATCCTAACACTCACACTAACGCTAACCCTAACCCTAACCCTAACCCTAAGCCAAACCAAAACCTACCCCTATCCCTAAACCTAACCCTAACCCAAGCCCAAACACTAATCCTAACCCTAACCATAATCCTGACCCTAACCCAAATCCTAACCCTAACCCTAACCCTAACCCTAATCCTAACCCTAAAAATAACCATAACCCTAACCCAAACCCTAACCCTAATCCTAACCATAACCCTGACCCTAACCCGAAACCTAACCCTAACCCTAACCCTAACCCTAACCCTAACCCTAATCCTAAACCTAACCCTAACCCTAACCCTAACCCCAACCCTAACCCTAAACCTAACCGTAAACAAACCCGAACTCTAAACCTAACTCTAACCCAAACCTCAACCTTAACCCTAACCTTAATCCTAACCCTAACCCTAACCCTAAACCACCCCTAACACTAACCCTAACCCTAACCCTTCTCCTAATCCTAACCCTAACCCTAACCCTAAACCAACCTCTCACAGTAACCTTAACCTAACCCTAACCCCAAACCTAACCCTTACCCTATCTGTAATATTAACCCTAACCCAAATCAAACCATAACCCTAACCCTAACCCTAACCCAAACCCTACCCCTAACCCTAACCCTAACCCGAACCCTAACACTAAGCATATCCCAAACTCTAAACCTAACCTAAACCCAAGCCCTAACTCTAACCCTAAGCCTAACCCAAGCCCTAAAACAAACCCTAACCCTAATCCTAACCCAAACCTGAACCCTAACCCAAACACAAACCCTAACACTAACCTAAACACTATCCCTAACCCTAACACTAACCCAAACCCTAACCCTAACCGAAACCCAAACCCTAATCCTAACACTAAAACTAACGCTAACACAAACCCTAACCCAAGCCCAAACACTAACCCCAACCCTAACCCTAACCCTATCCCTATCGCCTAGCCCTAACCCTAACCCTAACCATAAGCCAAACCCTAACCCAAACACTAACCCTAACCTAACCCTAACTCTAACCCTAACCCTAAACCTAACCCTAACACAAGCCCAAACACTAACCCCAAAAATAACCCTTACCCTATCCATAACATTAACCCTAACACAAATCAAACCGTAACCCTAACCCTAACCCTAACCCTAACCCTAACCCTAAAACTAACCCAAACCCTAATCCTAACACTAACCCTATCCCTAACCCTAACCCTAACCCTAACCCTAACACAAACCCTAACCCTAACCCTTACCCTAACCCTAACCCTATCCCAAACCCTAATACTAATCCAAACCCTAACCCTAACCCTAACCCTAACCAAAACCCAAAACCTAATCCTAACCCTAAACGTATCCCTAATGCTAATCCTAACACTAACGGTAACCCAAGCCCAAACCGTAAACCGAACCCTAACCCTAACCGTATCCCTATCGCCTAGCCCTAACCCTAACTCTAATCCTAACTCTAACCCTAAGCCAAACCTTAAACCTAACTCTATCCCTAACCCTAAACGTAAACCTAACCCAAGCCCAAACACTAACCCTAAACCTAACCCTAACCCTAACCCAAACCCTAACCCAAATCCTTACCCAAATCCTAACCGTAACACTAAGCCTAACCCTAACCCTAACCCAAACCCTAACCCTCACCATAACCCTAAACCCTAACCCTAACGCTAACCTTAACCCTAATCCAAACCCTAACGCAAACCCTAACCCTAACTCTAAACCTAACCCAAACCCTAACCCTATACCTTACTCTAACCCAAACCCAAACCCTAACCCTAACCCTAACCCTAAATCTAAACCTAACCCAAACCCAAACCCTAACCCTAAGCCTATCCCAAACCCTAAACCTCACCTAAACCCAAGCCCTAACCCTAACCCTAAACCTAACCCAAGCGCTAAAACTAACAGTAAACCTAACCCTAACCCTAACCCTTACCCTAACCCTAACACTAACCCTAAACCAAACCAAACACTAACCCTAAGCCTAAACCTAACCCTAACCCTAATTCAAACCCTAACCCTAACACTTACCCTAATCCTAGCCCTAAGCCTAACCCTAACCCAAACCCACACGCTAAACATAACCCGAACCCTAAACCTAACCCTTACAATAGCCCTAACCCTAACCCTTACTCTAACCCTAACCCTAAGCCTAACCCTAACCCAAACCCACACCCTAACCCTAACACTAACACTAACCCCAACCCTAACCCTAACCCTAATTCAAAACTAAACCCTAACACTAACCCTAACCCTAACCCTAAACCTAATCCGAACCCTAAAAGTAACCATAACCCTAACCCAAACCCTAAACCTAACCCTAACCATAACCCTGACCCTAACACAAATCCTAACCCTAACCCTAACCCTAACCCTAACCCTAACCCTAACCCAAACCCTAATCCTAACACTAACACTAACGCTAACCCTAAACCTAACCCTAACCCTAAGCCAAACCAAAACCTACTCCTATCCCTAAACCTAACCCTAACCCAAGCCCAAACTCTAATCCTAACCCTAACCCTAACCCTAAAACCTAACCCTAACCCTAACCATAATCCTGACCCTAACCCAATTCCTAACCCTAACACTAAACCTAACCCTAACCCTAAACCTAATCCTAACCCTAAAAATAACCATATCCCTAACCCAAACGCTAACCCTAATCCTAACCATAAACCTGACCCTAACCCAAATCCTAACCCTAAACCTAACCCTAACCCTAACCCTAACCCTAACCCTAACCCTAACCGTAATCCTAAACCTAACCCTAACCCTAACCCTAACCCCAACCCTAACCCTAAACCTAACCCTAAGCAAACCCAAACTCTAAACCTAACTCTAACCCAAACCTCAACGTTAACCCTAACCTTAATCCTAACCCTAACCCTAACCCTAAACCACCCCTAACACTAACCCTAACCCTAACCCTTCCCCTAACCCTAACACTAACCCTAATCTTAACACTAACATTAACGCTAAACATAACCATAACCCTAACCCTAACCCAAACCCAAACTTCAACCCTAACCCTAACCAAAACCCTAACCCTAACCCTAACCCTAACCCTAACCCTAACCCAAACCCTAATACTAACACTAACACTAACGCTAACCCTAACCCTAACCCTAACCCTAAGCCAAACCAAAACCTACTCCTATCCCTAAACCTAACCCTAACCCAAGCCCAAAGACTAATCCTAACCCTAACCCTAACCCTAAAACCTAACCCTAACCCTAACTTTAACCCTAAATTAAACCCTAACCCAAACCCTATCCCTAACCCTAACGCTAACCCGAACCCTAAAACTAAGCCTATCCCAAACTCTAAACCTAACCTAAACCCAAGCCCTAACTCTAACCCTAAGCCTAACCCAAGCCCTAAAACAAACCCTAACCGTAATCCTAACCCAAACCTGAAACCTAACCAAACCCAAACCCTAACACTAACCTAAACTCTATCCCTAACCCTAACACTAACCCAAACCCTAACCCTAACCGAAACCCAAACCCTAATCCTAACACTAAACCTAAACCTAACACTAACCCTAACCCAAGCCCAAAAACTAACCCCAACCCTAATCCTAACCCTATCTCTATCGCCTAGCCCTAACCCTAACCCTAACCATAAGCCAAACCTAACCCAAACACTAACCCTAACCCTAACCCTAACTCTAACCCTAACCCTAAACCTAACCCTAACCCAAGCCCAAACACTAACCCCAAAAATAACCCTTACCCTATCGATAACATTAACCCTAACACAAACCAAAACCTAAACCTAACCCTAACCCTAACCCTAACCCTAAC
>CM069537.1:672500-677500 GCA_035773235.1 Eospalax fontanierii
CTTAACACTAACATTAACGCTAAACATAACCATAACCCTAACCCTAACCGAAACCCAAAATTCAACCCTAACCCTAACCAAAACCCTAACCCTAACCCTAACCCTAACCCAAAACCTAATCCTAACACTCACACTAACGCTAACCCTAACCCTAACCCTAACCCTAAGCCAAACCAAAACCTACCCCTATCCCTAAACCTAACCCTAACCCAAGCCCAAACACTAATCCTAACCCTAACCATAATCCTGACCCTAACCCAAATCCTAACCCTAACCCTAACCCTAACCCTAATCCTAACCCTAAAAATAACCATAACCCTAACCCAAACCCTAACCCTAATCCTAACCATAACCCTGACCCTAACCCTAAACCTAACCCTAACCCTAACCCTAACCCTAACCCTAATCCTAAACCTAACCCTAACCCTAACCCTAACCCCAACCCTAACTCTAAACCTAACCGTAAACAAACCCGAACTCTAAACCTAACTCTAACCCAAACCTCAACCTTAACCCTAACCTTAATCCTAACCCTAACCCTAACCCTAAACCACCCCTAACACTAACCCTAACCCTAACCCTTCTCCTAATCCTAACCCTAACCCTAACCCTAAACCAACCTCTCACAGTAACCTTAACCTAACCCTAACCCCAAACCTAACCCTTACCCTATCTGTAATATTAACCCTAACCCAAATCAAACCATAACCCTAACCCTAACCCTAACCCAAACCCTACCCCTAACCCTAACCCTAACCCGAACCCTAACACTAAGCATATCCCAAACTCTAAACCTAACCTAAACCCAAGCCCTAACTCTAACCCTAAGCCTAACCCAAGCCCTAAAACAAACCCTAACCCTAATCCTAACCCAAACCTGAACCCTAACCCAAACACAAACCCTAACACTAACCTAAACACTATCCCTAACCCTAACACTAACCCAAACCCTAACCCTAACCGAAACCCAAGCCCTAATCCTAACACTAAAACTGACGCTAACACTAACCCTAACCCAAGCCCAAACACTAACCCCAACCCTAACCCTAACCCTATCCCTATCGCCTAGCCCTAACCCTAACCCTAACCATAAGCCAAACCCTAACCCAAACACTAACCCTAACCTAACCCTAACTCTAACCCTAACCCTAAACCTAACCCTAACACAAGCCCAAACACTAACCCCAAAAATAACCCTTACCCTATCCATAACATTAACCCTAACACAAATCAAACCGTAACCCTAACCCTAACCCTAACCCTAACCCTAACCCTTAACCTAACCCTAACCCTATCCCAAACCCTAACACTAATCCAAACCCTAACCCTAACCCTAACCCTAACCAAAACCCAAACCCTAATCCTAACACTAAACGTAACCCTAATGCTAATCCTAACACTAACGGTAACCCAAGCCCAAACCGTAAACCGAACCCTAACCCTAACCGTATCCCTATCGCCTAGCCCTAACCCTAACTCTAATCCTAACTCTAACCCTAAGCCAAACCTTAAACCTAACTCTATCCCTAACCCTAAACGTAACCCTAACCCAAGCCCAAACACTAACCCTAAACCTAACCCTAACCCTAACCCAAACCCTAACCCAAATCCTTACCCAAATCCTAACCGTAACACTAAGCCTAACCCTAGCCCTAACCCAAACCCTAACCCTCACCATAACCCTAAACCCTACCCCTAACGCTAACCTTAACCCTAATCCAGACCCTAACGCAGACCCTAACCCTAACTCTAAACCTAACCCAAAACCTAACCCTATACCTTACTCTAACCCAAACCCAAACCCTAACCCTAACCCTAACCCTAAATCTAAACCTAACCCAAACCCAAACCCTAACCCTAAGCCTAACCCAAACCCTAAACCTCACCTAAACCCAAGCCCTAACCCTAACCCTAAACCTAACCCAAGCGCTAAAACTAACAGTTAACCTAACCCTAACCCTAACCCTTACCCTAACCCTAACACTAACCCTAAACCAAACCAAACACTAACCCTAAGCCTAAACCTAACCCTAACCCTAATTCAAACCCTAACCCTAACACTTACCCTAATCCTAGCCCTAAGCCTAACCCTAACCCAAACCCACACGCTAAACATAACCCGAACCCTAAACCTAACCCTTACAATAGCCCTAACCCTAACCCTTACTCTAACCCTAACCCTAAGCCTAACCCTAACCCAAACCCACACCCTAACCCTAACACTAACACTAACCCCAACCCTAACCCTAACCCTAATTCAAAACTAAACCCTAACACTAACCCTAACCCTAACCCTAAACCTAATCCGAACCCTAAAAGTAACCATAACCCTAACCCAAACCCTAAACCTAACCCTAACCATAACCCTGACCCTAACACAAATCCTAACCCTAACCCTAACCCTAACCCTAACCCTAACCCTAACCCAAACCCTAATCCTAACACTAACACTAACGCTAACCCTAAACCTAACCCTAACCCTAAGCCAAACCAAAAGCTACTCCTATCCCTAAACCTAACCCTAACCCAAGCCCAAACTCTAATCCTAACCCTAACCCTAACCCTAAAACCTAACCCTAACCCTAACCATAATCCTGACCCTAACCCAATTCCTAACCCTAACACTAAACCTAACCCTAACCCTAAACCTAATCCTAACCCTAAAAATAACCATATCCCTAACCCAAACGCTAACCCTAATCCTAACCATAAACCTGACCCTAACCCAAATCCTAACCCTAAACCTAACCCTAACCCTAACCCTAACCCTAACCCTAACCGTAATCCTAAACCTAACCCTAACCCTAACCCTAACCCCAACCCTAACCCTAAACCTAACCCTAAGCAAACCCAAACTCTAAACCTAACTCTAACCCAAACCTCAACGTTAACCCTAACCTTAATCCTAACCCTAACCCTAACCCTAAACCACCCCTAACACTAACCCTAACCCTAACCCTTCCCCTAACCCTAACACTAACCCTAATCTTAACACTAACATTAACGCTAAACATAACCATAACCCTAACCCTAACCCAAACCCAAACTTCAACCCTAACCCTAACCAAAACCCTAACCCTAACCCTAACCCTAACCCTAACCCTAACCCTAACCCAAACCCTAATACTAACACTAACACTAACGCTAACCCTAACCCTAACCCTAACCCTAAGCCAAACCAAAACCTACTCCTATCCCTAAACCTAACCCTAACCCAAGCCCAAACACTAATCCTAACCCTAACCCTAACCCTAAAACCTAACCCTAACCCTAACTTTAACCCTAAATTAAACCCTAACCCAAACCCTATCCCTAACCCTAACGCTAACCCGAACCCTAACACTAAGCCTATCCCAAACTCTAAACCTAACCTAAACCCAAGCCCTAACTCTAACCCTAAGCCTAACCCAAGCCCTAAAACAAACCCTAACCGTAATCCTAACCCAAACCTGAAACCTAACCCAAACCCAAACCCTAACACTAACCTAAACTCTATCCCTAACCCTAACACTAACCCAAACCCTAACCCTAACCGAAACCCAAACCCTAATCCTAACACTAAACCTAAACCTAACACTAACCCTAACCCAAGCCCAAAAACTAACCCCAACCCTAATCCTAACCCTATCTCTATCGCCTAGCCCTAACCCTAACCCTAACCATAAGCCAAACCTAACCCAAACACTAACCCTAACCCTAACCCTAACTCTAACCCTAACCCTAAACCTAACCCTAACCCAAGCCCAAACACTAACCCCAAAAATAACCCTTACCCTATCGATAACATTAACCCTAACACAAACCAAAACCTAAACCTAACCCTAACCCTAACCCTAACCCTAACCCTTCCCCTAACCCTAACACTAACCCTAATCCTAACACTATCACTAACGCTAACCATAACCATAACCCTAAGCCTAACCGAAACCCAAAGTTCAACCCTAACCCTAACCAAAACCCTAACCCTAACCCTAACCCTAACGCTAACCCAAACCATAATCCTAACACTCACACTAACGCTAACCCTAAACCTAAACCTAACCCTAACCATAACCCTGACCCTAACCTAAATCCTAACCCTAACCCTAAACATAACCCTAACCGTAACCCTAATCCTAACCCTAAAAATAACCATAACCCTAACCCAAACCCTAACCCTAATCTTAACCATAATCCTGACCCTAACCCAAATCCTAACCCTAAACCTAACCCTAAACCTAACCCTAACCTAACCCTAACCCTAATCCTAAACCTAACCCTAACCCTAACCCTAACCCCAACCCTAACCCTAAACCTAACCCTAAACAAACCCGAACTCTAAACCTAACCTTAACCCAAACCTCAACCTTAACCCTAACCTTAATCCTAACCCTAACCCTAACCCTAAACCACCCCTAACACTAACCCTAACCCTAACCCTTCCCCTAACCCTAACACTAACCCTAATCTTAACACTAACATTAACGCTAAACATAACCATAACCCTAACCCTAACCCAAAACCAAACTTCAACCCTAACCCTAACCAAAACCCTAACCCTAACCCTAACCCTAACCCAAACCCTCATCCTAACACTAACACTAACGCTAACCCTAACCCTAACCCTAACCTTAAGCCAAACCAAAACCTACCCCTATCCCTAAACCTAACCATAACTCAAGCCCAAACACTAATTCTTACCCTAACTCTAACCCTAAAACCTAACCCTAACCCTAACCATAACCCTGACCCTAAAACAAATCCTAACCCTAACCCTAACCCTAACCCTAACCCTAACCCTAATCCTAACCCTAAAATTAACCATAAGCCTAACCCAAACCCTAACCCTAATCCTAACCCAAACCTGAACCCTAACCCAAACCCAAACCCTAACACTAACCTAAACCTTATCCTTAACCCTAACACTAACCCAAACCCTAACCCTAACCGAAACCCAAACCCTAATCCTAACACTAAACCTAACCCTAACACTAACCCTAACCCAAGCCCAAACACTAATC
>CM069537.1:682500-687500 GCA_035773235.1 Eospalax fontanierii
CCCTAAGCCTAACCCAAGCCCTAAAACAAACCCTAACCCTAATCCTAACCCAAACCTGAACCCTAACCCAAACACAAACCCTAACACTAACCTAAACACTATCCCTAACCCTAACACTAACCCAAACCCTAACCCTAACCGAAACCCAAACCCTAATCCTAACACTAAAACTAACGCTAACACTAACCCTAACCCAAGCCCAAACACTAACCCCAACCCTAACCCTAACCCTATCCCTATCGCCTAGCCCTAACCCTAACCCTAACCATAAGCCAAACCCTAACCCAAACACTAACCCTAACCTAACCCTAACTCTAACCCTAACCCTAAACCTAACCCTAACACAAGCCCAAACAC
Organism: Eospalax fontanierii; assembly: GCA_035773235.1. NCBI lineage: Eukaryota > Metazoa > Chordata > Mammalia > Rodentia > Spalacidae > Eospalax > Eospalax fontanierii. The sequence continues at coordinate 682,858 of CM069537.1, forward strand.
TAACCCCAAAAATAACCCTTACCCTATCCATAACATTAACCCTAACACAAATCAAACCGTAACCCTAACCCTAACCCTAACCCTAACCCTAACCCTAAAACTAACCCAAACCCTAATCCTAACACTAACCCTATCCCTAACCCTAACCCTAACCCTAACCCTAACACAAACCCTAACCCTAACCCTTACCCTAACCCTAACCCTATCCCAAACCCTAACACTAATCCAAACCCTAACCCTAACCCTAACCCTAACCAAAACCCAAACCCTAATCCTAACACCAAACGTAACCCTAATGCTAATCCTAACACTAACGGTACCCCAAGCCCACACCGTAAACCGAACCCTAACCCTAACCGTATCCCTATCGCCTAGCCCTAACCCTAACTCTAATCCTAACTCTAACCCTAAGCCAAACCTTAAACCTAACTCTATCCCTAACCCTAAACGTAACCCTAACCCAAGCCCAAACACTAACCCTAAACCTAACCCTAACCCTAACCCAAACCCTAACCCAAATCCTTACCCAAATGCTAACCGTAACACTAAGCCTAACCCTAACCCTAACCCAAACCCTAACCCTCACCATAACCCTAAACCCTAACCCTAACGCTAACCTTAACCCTAATCCAAACCCTAACGCAAACCCTAACCCTAACTCTAAACCTAACCCAAAACCTAACCCTATACCTTACTCTAACCCAAACCCAAACCCTAACCCTAACCCTAACCCTAAATCTAAACCTAACCCAAACCCAAACCCTAACCCTAAGCCTAACCCAAACCCTAAACCTCACCTAAACCTAAGCCCTAACCCTAACCCTAAACCTAACCCAAGCGCTAAAACTAACAGTAAACCTAACCCTAACCCTAACCCTTACCCTAACCCTAACACTAACCCTAAACCAAACCAAACACTAACCCTAAGCCTAAACCTAACCCTAACCCTAATTCAAACCCTAACCCTAACACTTACCCTAATCCTAGCCCTAAGCCTAACCCTAACCCAAACCCACACGCTAAACATAACCCGAACCCTAAACCTAACCCTTACAATAGCCCTAACCCTAACCCTTACTCTAACCCTAACCCTAAGCCTAACCCTAACCCAAACCCACACCCTAACCCTAACACTAACACTAACCCCAACCCTAACCCTAACCCTAATTCAAAACTAAACCCTAACACTAACCCTAACCCTAACCCTAAACCTAATCCGAACCCGAAAAGTAACCATAACCCTAACCCAAACCCTAAACCTAACCCTAACCATAACCCTGACCCTAACACAAATCCTAACCCTAACCCTAACCCTAACCCTAACCCTAACCCTAACCCAAACCCTAATCCTAACACTAACACTAACGCTAACCCTAAACCTAACCCTAACCCTAAGCCAAACCAAAACCTACTCCTATCCCTAAACCTAACCCTAACCCAAGCCCAAACTCTAATCCTAACCCTAACCCTAACCCTAAAACCTAACCCTAACCCTAACCATAATCCTGACCCTAACCCAATTCCTAACCCTAACACTAAACCTAACCCTAACCCTAAACCTAATCCTAACCCTAAAAATAACCATATCCCTAACCCAAACGCTAACCCTAATCCTAACCATAAACCTGACCCTAACCCAAATCCTAACCCTAAACCTAACCCTAACCCTAACCCTAACCCTAACCCTAACCCTAACCGTAATCCTAAACCTAACCCTAACCCTAACCCTAACCCCAACCCTAACCCTAAACCTAACCCTAAGCAAACCCAAACTCTAAACCTAACTCTAACCCAAACCTCAACGTTAACCCTAACCTTAATCCTAACCCTAACCCTAACCCTAAACCACCCCTAACACTAACCCTAACCCTAACCCTTCCCCTAACCCTAACACTAACCCTAATCTTAACACTAACATTAACGCTAAACATAACCATAACCCTAACCCTAACCCAAACCCAAACTTCAACCCTAACCCTAACCAAAACCCTAACCCTAACCCTAACCCTAACCCTAACCCTAACCCAAACCCTAATACTAACACTAACACTAACGCTAACCCTAACCCTAACCCTAACCCTAAGCCAAACCAAAACCTACTCCTATCCCTAAACCTAACCCTAACCCAAGCCCAAACACTAATCCTAACCCTAACCCTAACCCTAAAACCTAACCCTAACCCTAACTTTAACCCTAAATTAAACCCTAACCCAAACCCTATCCCTAACCCTAACGCTAACCCGAACCCTAACACTAAGCCTATCCCCAACTCTAAACCTAACCTAAACCCAACCCCTAACTCTAACCCTAAGCCTAACCCAAGCCCTAAAAGAAACCCTAACCGTAATCCTAACCCAAACCTGAAACCTAACCCAAACCCAAACCCTAACACTAACCTAAACTCTATCCCTAACCCTAACACTAACCCAAACCCTAACCCTAACCGAAACCCAAACCCTAATCCTAACACTAAACCTAAACCTAACACTAACCCTAACCCAAGCCCAAAAAACTAACCCCAACCCTAATCCTAACCCTATCTCTATCGCCTAGCCCTAACCCTAACCCTAACCATAAGCCAAACCTAACCCAAACACTAACCCTAACCCTAACCCTAACTCTAACCCTAACCCTAAACCTAACCCTAACCCAAGCCCAAACACTAACCCCAAAAATAACCCTTACCCTATCGATAACATTAACCCTAACACAAACCAAAACCTAAACCTAACCCTAACCCTAACCCTAACCCTAACCCTTCCCCTAACCCTAACACTAACCCTAATCCTAACACTATCACTAACGCTAACCATAACCATAACCCTAAGCCTAACCGAAACCCAAAGTTCAACCCTAACCCTAACCAAAACCCTAACCCTAACCCTAACCCTAACGCTAACCCAAACCATAATCCTAACACTAACACTAACGCTAACCCTAAACCTAAACCTAACCCTAACCATAACCCTGACCCTAACCCAAATCCTAACCCTAACCCTAAACATAACCCTAACCGTAACCCTAATCCTAACCCTAAAAATAACCATAACCCTAACCCAAACCCTAACCCTAATCTTAACCATAATCCTGACCCTAACCCAAATCCTAACCCTAAACCTAACCCTAAACCTAACCCTAACCTAACCCTAACCCTAATCCTAAACCTAACCCTAACCCTAACCCTAACCCCAACCCTAACCCTAAACCTAACCCTAAACAAACCCGAACTCTAAACCTAACCTTAACCCAAACCTCAACCTTAACCCTAACCTTAATCCTAACCCTAACCCTAACCCTAAACCACCCCTAACACTAACCCTAACCCTAACCCTTCCCCTAACCCTAACACTAACCCTAATCTTAACACTAACATTAACGCTAAACATAACCATAACCCTAACCCTAACCCAAAACCAAACTTCAACCCTAACCCTAACCAAAACCCTAACCCTAACCCTAACCCTAACCCAAACCCTCATCCTAACACTAACACTAACGCTAACCCTAACCCTAACCCTAACCTTAAGCCAAACCAAAACCTACCCCTATCCCTAAACCTAACCATAACTCAAGCCCAAACACTAATTCTAACCCTAACTCTAACCCTAAAACCTAACCCTAACCCTAACCATAACCCTGACCCTAAACCAAATCCTAACCCTAACCCTAACCCTAACCCTAACCCTAACCCTAATCCTAACCCTAAAAATAACCATAACCCTAACCCAAACCCTAACCCTAATCCTAACCCAAACCTGAACCCTAACCCAAACCCAAACCCTAACACTAACCTAAACCTTATCCTTAACCCTAACACTAACCCAAACCCTAACCCTAACCGAAACCCAAACCCTAATCCTAACACTAAACCTAACCCTAACACTAACCCTAACCCAAGCCCAAACACTAATCCCAACCCTAACCCTAACACTATCTCTATCGCCTACCCTAACCCTAACCCTAACCACAAGCCAAACCCTAACCCAAACACTAATCCTAACCCTAACCCTAACTCTAACCCTAACCCTAAACCTAACCCTAACCCAAGCCCAAACACTAACCCCAAAAATAACCCTTACCCTATCGATAACATTAACCCTAACACAAACCAAACCCTAAACCTAACCCTAACCCTAACCCTAACCCTAAAACTAACCCAAACCCTAATCCTAACACTAACCCTATCCATAACCCTAACCCTAACCCTAACACTAACCCTAACCCTAACCCTAACCCTAACCCTAACCCCAACCCTGACCCTAAACCTAACTCTGAACCAAACGCGAACTCAAAACCTAACTCTAAGCCAAACTCAACCTTAACCCTAAACTTAATCCTAACCCTAACCCTAACCCTAAACCACCCCTAACACTAACCCTAACCCTAACCCTTCCCCTAACCCTAACACTAACCCTAAACATAACACTAACACTAACGCTAACCCTAACACTAACCCTAACCCTAACCCAAACCAAAACTTCAACCCTAACCCTAACCAAAAGCCTAACCCTAACCCAAACAAAAAACCCTAATCCTAACACTAACACTAACGCTAGCCCTAACCCTAACCCTAACCCTAAGCCAAACCAAAACCTACTCCTATCCCTAAACCTAACACTAACCCAAGCCCAAACACTAATCCT
>CM069537.1:690000-695000 GCA_035773235.1 Eospalax fontanierii
CTAACCCTAACCGGAACCCTAACACTAAGCATATCCCAAACTCTACACCTAACCTAAACCCAAGCCCTAACTCTAACCCTAAGCTTAACCCAAGCCCTAAAACAAACCCTAACCCTAATCCTAACCCAAACCTGAACCCTAACCCAAACACAAACCCTAACACTAACCTAAACACTATCCCTAACCCTAACACTAACCCAAACCCTAACCCTAACCGAAACCCAAACCCTAATCCTAACACTAAAACTAACGCTAACACTAACCCTAACCCAAGCCCAAACACTAACCCCAACCCTAACCCTTACCCTATCCCTATCGCCTAGCCCTAACCCTTACCCTAACCATAAGCCAAACCCTAACCCAAACACTAACCCTAACCTAACCCTAACTCTAACCCTAACCCTAAACCTAACCCTAACACAAGCCCAAACACTAACCCCAAAAATAACCCTTACCCTATCCATAACATTAACCCTAACACAAATCAAACCGTAACCCTAACCCTAACCCTAACCCTAACCCTAAAACTAACCCAAACCCTAATCCTAACACTAACCCTATCCCTAACCCTAACCCTAACCCTAACCCTAACCCTAACCCTAACACAAACCCTAACCCTAACCCTTACCCTAACCCTAACCCTATCCCAAACCCTAACACTAATCCAAACCCTAACCCTAACCCTAACCCTAACCAAAACCCAAACCCTAATTCTAACACTAAACCTAACCCTAATGCTAATCCTAACACTAACGGTAACCAAAGCCCAAACCGTAAACCTAACCCTAACCCTAACCGTATCCCTATCGCCTAGCCCTAACCCTAACTCTAATCCTAACTCTAACCCTAAGCCAAACCTTAAACCTAACTCTAACCCTAACCCTAAACGTAACCCTAACCCAAGCCCAAACACTAACCCTAAACCTAACCCTAACCCTAACCCAAACCCTAATCCAAATCCTTACCCAAATCCTAACCGTAACACTAAGCCTAACCCTAACCCTAACCCAAACCCTAACCCTCACCATAACCCTAAACCCTAACCCTAACGCTAACCTTAACCCTAATCCAAACCCTAACGTAAACCCTAACCCTAACTCTAAACCTAACCCAAACCCTAACCCTATACCTTACTCTAACCCAAACCCAAACCCTAACCCTAACCCTAACCCTAAATCTAAACCTAAACCAAACCCAAACCCTAATCCTAACACTAACCCTATCCCTAACCCTAACCCTAACCCTAAACCTAACCCAAGCGCCAAAACTAACAGTAAACCTAACCCTAACCCTAACCCTTACCCTAACCCTAACACTAACCCTAAACCAAACCAAACACTAACCCTAAGCCTAAACCTAACCCTAACCCTAATTCAAACCCTAACCCTAACACTTACCCTAATCCTAGCCCTAAGCCTAACCCTAACCCAAACCCACACGCTAAACATAACCCGAACCCTAAACCTAACCCTTACAATAGCCCTAACCCTAACCCTTACTCTAACCCTAACCCTAAGCCTAACCCTAACCCAAACCCACACCCTAACCCTGACACTAACACTAACCCCAACCCTAACCCTAACCCTAACTCAAAACTAAACCCTAACACTAACCCTAAGCCTAACCCTAAACCTAATCCGAACCCTAAAAGTAACCATAACCCTAACCCAAACCCTAAACCTAACCCTAACCATAAACCTGACCCTAACACAAATCCTAACCCTAACCCTAACCCTAACCCTAACCCTAACCCTAACCCAAACCCTAATCCTAACACTAACACTAACGCTAACCCTAAACCTAACCCTAACCCTAAGCCAAACCAAAACCTACTCCTATCCCTAAACCTAACCCTAACCCAGGCCCAAACTCTAATCCTAACCCTAACTCTAACCCTAACCCTAACCGTAACCGTTATCGTAAACCAACCCCTAACCCTAACCCTAACCCTAACCCCAACCCTAACCCTAAACCTAACCCTAAACCAAACCCGAACTCTAAACCTAACTCTAAACCAAACCTCAACCTTAAACCTAACCTTAATCCTAACACTAATCCTAACCCTAAACCACCCCTAACACTACCCCTAACCCTAACCCTTCCCCTAACCCTAACACTAACCCTAATCCTAACACTATCACTAACGCTAACCATAACCATAACCCTAAGCCTAACCGAAACCCAAACTTCAACCCTAACCCTAACCAAAACCCTAACCCTAACCCTAACCCTAACCCTAACCCAAACCCTAATCCTAACACTAACACTAACGCTAACCCTAAACCTAACCCTAACCCTAAGCCAAACCAAAACCTACTCCTATCCCTAAACCTAACCCTAACCCAAGCCCAAACTCTAATCCTAACCCTAACCCTAACCCTAAAACCTAACCCTAACCCTAACCATAATCCTGACCCTAACCCAATTCCTAACCCTAACACTAAACCTAACCCTAACCCTAAACCTAATCCTAACCCTAAAAATAACCATAACCCTAACCCAAACGCTAACTCTAATCCTAACCATAAACCTGTCGCTAACCCAAATCCTAAACCTAACCCTAACCCTAACCCTAACCCTAACCCTAACCCTAACCCTAACCCTAACCCTAATCCTAAACCTAACCCTAACCCTAACCCTAACCCCAACCCTAACCCTAAACCTAACCCTAAACAAACCCAAACTCTAAACCTAACTCTAACCCAAACCTCAACCTTAACCCTAACCTTAATCCTTACCCTAACCCTAACCCTAAACCACCCCTAACACTAACCCTAACCCTAACCCTTCCCCTAACCCTAACACTAACCCTAATCTTAACACTAACATTAACGCTAAACATAACCATAACCCTAACCCTAACCCAAACCCAAACTTCAACCCTAACCCTAACCAAAACCCTAACCCTAACCCTAACCCTAACCCAAAACCTCATCCTAACACTCACACTACCGCTAACCCTAACCCTAACCCTAACCCTAAGCCACACCAAAACCTACCCCTATCCCTAAACCTAACCCTAACCCCACCGAAAACACTAATCCTAACCCTCACCATAACCCTGACCCCAACCCAAATCCTAACCCTAACCCTAACCCTAACCCTAATCCTAACCCTAAAAATAACCATAACCCTAACCCAAACCCTAACCCTAATCCTAACCATAACCCTGACCCTAACCCTAAACCTAACCCTAACCCTAACCCTAACCCTACCCCTAACCCTAACCCTAACCCTAATCCTAAACCTAACCCTAACCCTAACCCTAACCCCAACCCTAACCCTAAACCTAACCGGAAACAAACCCGAACTCTAAACCTAACTCTAACCCAAACCTCAACCTTAACCCTAACCTTAATCCTAACCCTAACCCTAACCCTAAACCACCCCTAACACTAACCCTAACTCTAACCCTTCTCCTAACCCTAACACTAACCCTAATCTTAACACTAACACTAACGCTAAACATAACCATAACCCTAACCCTAACCCAAACCCAAACTTCAACCCTAACCCTAAACAAAACCCTAACCCTAACCCTAACCCTAACCCTAACCCAAACCCTAATCCTAACACTAACACTAACGCTAACCCTAACCCTAACCCTAACCCTAAGCCAAACCAAGACCTACTCCTATCCCTAAACCTAACCCTAACCCAAGCCCAAACACTAATCCTAACCCTAATCCTAACCCTAAAACCTAACCCTAACCCTAACTTTAACCCTAACCCAAACCCTAACCCAAACCTTATCCCTAACCCTAACGCTAAACCGAACCCTAACACTAAGCCTATCCCAAACTCTAAACCTAACCTAAACCCAAGCCCTAACTCTAACCCTAAGCCTAACCCAAGCCCTAAAACAAACCCTAACCGTAATCCTAACCCAAACCTGAAACCTAACCCAAACCCAAACCCTAACACTAACCTAAACTCTATCCCTAACCCTAACACTAACCCAAACCCTAACCCTAACCGAAACCCAAACCCTAATCCTAACACTAAACCTAACCCTAACACTAACCCTAACCCAAGCCCAAAAACTAACCCCAACCCTAACCCTAACCCTATCTCTATCGCCTAGCCCTAACCCTAACCCTAACCATAAGCCAAACCCTAACCCAAACACTAACCCTAACCCTAACCCTAACTCTAACCCTAACCCTAAACCTAACCCTAACCCAAGCCCAAACACTAACCCCAAAAATAACCCTTACCCTATCGATAACATTAACCCTAACACAAACCAAAACATAAACCTAACCCTAACCCTAACCCTAACCCTTCCCCTAACCCTAACACTAACCCTAATCCTAACACTATCACTAACGCTAACCATAACCATAACCCTAAGCCTAACCGAAACCCAAAGTTCAACCATAACCCTAACCAAAACCCTAACCCTAACCCTAACCCTAACCCCAAACCATAATCGTAACACTAACACTAACGCTAACCCTAAACCTAAACCTAACCCTAACCATAACCCTGACCCTAACCCAAATCCTAACCCTAACCCTAAACATAACCCTAACCGTAACCCTAATCCTAACCCTAAAAATAACCATAACCCTAACCAAAACCCTAACCCTAATCTTAACCATAACCCTGACTCTAACCCAAATCCTAACCCTAAACCTAACCCTAAACCTAACCCAAACCTAACCCTAACCCTAATCCTAAACCTAACCCTAACCCTAACCCTAACCCCAACCCTAACCCTAAACCTAACCCTAAACAAACCCGAACTCTAAACCTAACTCTAACCCAAACCTCAACCTTAACCCTAACCTTAATCCTAACCCTAACCTTAACCCTAAACCACCCCTAACACTAACCCTAACCCTAACCCTTCCCCTAACCCTAACACTAACCCTAATCTTAACACTAACATTAACGCTAAACATAACCATAACCCTAACCCTAACCCAAAACCAAACTTCAACCCTAACCCTAACCAAAACCCTAACCCTAACCCTAACCCAAACCCTCATCCTAAC
>CM069537.1:700000-710000 GCA_035773235.1 Eospalax fontanierii
TCCTAACCATAACCCTGACCCTAACCCTAAACCTAACCCTAACCCTAACCCTAACCCTAACCCTAACCCTAAAAATAACCATAACCCTAACCCAAACCATAACCCTAATCCTAACCATAACCCTGACCCTAACCCTAAACCTAACCCTAACCCTAACCCTAACGCTAACCCTAAACATAATCCTAAACCTAACCCTAACCCTAATCCTAACCCGAACCCTAACCCTAACCGTAACCGTAAACAAACCCGAACTCTAAACCGAACTCTAACACAAACCTCAACCTTAACCCTAAACTTAATCCTAACCCTAACCCTAACCCTAAACCACCCCTAACACTAACCCTAACCCTAACCCTTCTCCTAACCCTAACCCTAACCCTAACCCTAAACCAACCTCTCACAGTAACCTTAACCTAACCCTAACCCCAAACCTAACCCTTACCCTATCTGTAATATTAACCCTAACCCAAATCAAACCATAACCCTAACCCTAACCCTAACCCAAACCCTACCCCTAACCCTAACCCTAACCCGAAACCTAACACTAAGCATATCCCAAACTCTAAACCTAACCTAAACCCAAGCCCTAACTCTAACCCTAAGCCTAACCCAAGCCCTAAAACAAACCCTAACCCTAATCCTAACCCAAACCTGAACCCTAACCCAAACACAAACCCTAACACTAACCTAAACACTATCCCTAACCCTAACACTAACCCAAACCCTAACCCTAACCGAAACCCAAACCCTAATCCTAACCCTAAAACTAACGCTAACACTAACTCTAACCCAAGCCCAAACACTAACCCCAACCCTAACCCTAACCCTATTCCTATCGCCTAGCCCTAACCCTAACCCTAACCATAAGCCAAACCCTAACCCAAACACTAACCCTAACCTAACCCTAACTCTAACCCTAACCCTAAACCTAACCCTAACACAAGCCCAAACACTAACCCCAAAAATAACCCTTACCCTATCCATAACATTAACCCTAACACAAATCAAACCGTAACCCTAACCCTAACCCTAACCCTAACCCTAAAACTAACCCAAACCCTAATCCTAACACTAACCCTATCCCTAACCCTAACCCTAACCCTAACCCTAACACAAACCCTAAACCTAACCCTTACCCTAACCCTAACCCTATCCCAAACCCTAACACTAATCCAAACCCTAACCCTAACCCTAACCATAACCAAAACCCAAACCCTAATCCTAACACTAAACCTAACCCTAATGCTAATCCTAACACTAACGGTAACCCAAGCCCAAACCGTAAACCGGACCCTTACCCTAACCGTATCCCTATCTCCTAGCCCTAACCCTAACTCTAATCCTAACTCTAACCCTAAGCCAAACCTTAAACCTAACTCTAACCCTAAACCTAAACATAAACCTAACCCAAGCCCAAACACTAACCCTAAACCTAACCCTAACCCTAACCCAAACCCTAACCCAAATCCTAACCGTAACACTTAGCCTACCCCTAACCCTAACCCAAACCCTAACCCTCACCATAACCCTAAACCCTAACCCTAACGCTAACCTTAACCCTAATCCAAACCCTAAGGCAAACCCTAACCCTAACTCTAAACCTAACCCAAACCCTAACCCTATACCTTACTCTAACCCAAACCCAAACCCTAACCCTAACCCTAACCCTAAATCTAAACCTAACCCAAACCCAAACCCTAACCCTAAGCCTAACCCAAACCCTAAACCTCACCTAAACCCAAGCCCTAACCCTAACCCTAAACCTAACCCAAGCGCTAAAACTAACAGTAACCCTAACCCTAACCCTAACCCTTACCCTAACCCTAACACTAATCCTAAACCAAACCAAACACTAACCCTAAGCCTAAACCTAACCCTAACCCTAATTCAAACCCTAACCCTAACACTTACCCTAATCCTAGCCCTAAGCCTAACCCTAAACCAAACCCACACGCTAAACATAACCCGAACCCTAAACCTAACCCTTACAATAGCCCAAACCCTAACCCTTACTCTAACCCTAACCCTAAGCCTAACCCTAACACAAACCCACACCCTAACTCTAACACTAACACTAACCCCAACCCTAACCCTAACCCTACCTCAAAACTAAACCCTAACACTAACCCTAACCCTAACCCTAAACCTAATCCGAACCCTAAAAGTAACCATAACCCTAACCCAAACCCTAAACCTAACCCTAACCATAACCCTGACCCTAACACAAATCCTAACCCTAACTTTAACCCTAACCCTAACCCTAACCCTAACCCTAATCCTAAACCAAACCCTAACCCTAACCCTAACCCTAACCCCAACCCTAACCCTAAACCTAACCCTAAACCAAACCCGAACTCTAAACCTAACTCTAAACCAAACCTCAACCTTAAACCTAACCTTAATCCTAACACTAACCCTAACCCTAAACCACCCCTAACACTAAAACTAACCCTAACCCTTCCCCTAACCCTAACACTAACCCTAATCCTAACACTATCACTAACGCTAACCATAACCATAACCCTAATCCTAACCGAAACCCAAACTTCAACCCTAACCCTAACCAAAACCCTAACCCTAACCCTAACCCTAACCCTAACCCAAACCCTAATCCTAACACTAACACTAACGCTAACCCTAAACCTAACCCTAACCCTAAGCCAAACCAAAACCTACTCCTATCCCTAAACCTAACCCTAACCCAAGCCCAAACTCTAATCCTAACCCTAACCCTAACCCTAAAACCTAACCGTAACTCTAACCATAATCCTGACCCTAACACAAATCCTAAGCCTAACGCTAACCCAAACCCTATCCCTAACCCTAACCCTAACCCTAATCCTAAACCTAACCCTAACCCTAACACTAACCCCAACCCTAACCCTAAACCTAACCCTAAACAAACCCAAATTCTAAACCTAACTCTAACCCAAACCTCAACGTTAACCCTAACCTTAATCCTAACCCTAACCCTAACCCTAAACCACCCCTAACACTAATCCTAACCCTAACCCTTCCCCTAACCCTAACACTAACCCTAATCTTAACACTAACATTAACGCTAAACATAACCCTAACCCTAACCCTAACCCAAACCCAAACTTCAACCCTAACCCTAACCAAAACCCTAACCCTAACCCTAACCCTAACCCAAAACCTCATCCTAACACTCACACTAACGCTAACCCTAACCCTAACCCTAACCCTAAGCCGAACCAAAACCTACCCCTATCCCTAAACCTAACCCTAACCCAAGCTCAAACACTAATCCTAACCCTAACCATAACCCTGACCCTAACCCAAATGCTAACCCTAACCCTAACCCTAACCCTAACCCTAATCCTAACCCTAAAAATTACCATAACCCTAACCCAAACCCTAACCCTAATCCTAACCATAACCCTGACCCTAACCCTAAACCTAACCCTAAACCTAACCCTAACCCTAACCCTAACCCTAACCCTAACCCTAATCCTAAACCTAACCCTAACCCTAACCCTAACCCCAACCCTAAGCCTAAACCTAACCGTAAACAAACCCGAACTCTAAACCTAACTCTAACCCAAACCTCAACCTTAACTCTAACCTTAATCCTAACCCTAACCCTAACCCTAAACCACCCCTAACACTAACCCTAACCCTATCCCTTCTCCTAACCCTAACCCTAACCCTAATCTTAACACTAACACTAACGCTAAACATAACCATAACCCTAACCCTAACCGAAACCCAAACTTCAACCCTAACCCTAACCAAAACCCTAACCCTAACCCTAACCCTAACCCTAACCCTAACCCAAACCCTAATCCTAACACTAACACTAACGCTAACCCTAACCCTAACCCTAACCCTAAGCCAAACCAAAACCTACTCCTATCCCTAAACCTAACCCTAACGCAAGCCCAAACACTAATCCTAACCCTAACCCTAACCCTAAAACCTAACCCTAACCCTAACTTTAACCCTAACCCAAACCCTAACCCAAACCCTATCCCTAACCCTAATGCTAACCCGAACCCTAACACTAAGCCTATCCCAAACTCTAAACCTAACCTAAACCCAACCCCTAACTCTAACCCTAAGCCTAACCAAGCCCTAAAACAAACCCTAACCGCAAGCCTAACCCAAACCTGAAACCTAACCCAAACCCAAACCCTAACACTAACCTAAACTCTATCCCTAACCCTAACACTAACCCAAACCCTAACCCTAACCGAAACCCAAACCCTAATCCTAACACTAAACCTAACCCTAAAACTAACCCTAACCCAAGCCCAAAAACTAACCCCAACCCTAACCCTAACCCTATCTCTATTGCCTAGCCCTAACCCTAACCCTAACCATAAGCCAAACCCTAAACCAAACACTAACCCTAACCCTAACCCTAACTCTAACCCTAACCCTAAACCTAACCCTAACCCAAGCCCAAACACTAACCCCAAAAATAACCCTTACCCTATCGATAACATTAACCCTAACACAAACCAAAACCCAAACCTAACCCTAACCCTAACCCTAACCCTAACCCTAACCCTTCCCCTAACCCTAACACTAACCCTAATCCTAACACTATCACTAACGCTAACCATAACCATAACCCTAAGCCTAACCGAAACCCAAAGTTCAACCCTAACCCTAACCAAAACCCTAACCCTAACCCTAACCCTAACCCTAACCCAAACCATAATCCTAACACTAACACTAACGCTAACCCTAAACCTAAACCTAACCCTAACCATAACCCTGACCCTAACCCAAATCCTAACCCTAACCCTAAACATAACCCTAACCGTAACCCTAATCCTAACCCTAAAAATAACCATAACCCTAACCCATAACCCTAACCCAAACACTAATCCTAACCCTAACCCTAACCCTAAAACCTAACCCTAACCCTAACACTAACCCTAACCCAAGCCCAAACACTAATCCGAACCCTAACCCTAACACTATCTCTATCGCCTACCCTAACCCTAACCCTAACCATAAGCCAAACCCTAACCCAAACACTAACACTAACCCTAACCCTAACTCTAACCCTAACCCTAAACCTAACCCTAACCCAAGCCCAAACACTAACCCCAAAAATAACCCTTACCCTATCGATAACATTAACCCTAACACAAACCAAACCCTAAACCTAACCCTAACCCTAACCCTAACCCTAAAACTAACCCAAACCCTAATCCTAACACTAACCCTATCCCTAACCCTAACCCTAACCCTAACACAAACCCTAACCCTAACCCTTACCCTAACCCTAACCCTATCCCAAACCCTAACACTAATCCAAACCCTAACCCTAACCCTAACCCTAACCGAAACCCAAACCCTAATCCTAACACTAAACCTAACCCTAATGCTAATCCTAACACTAACGGTAACCCAAGCCCAAAACCTAAACCGAACCCTAACCCTAACCCTATCCCTATCGCCTAGCCCTAACCCCAACCCTAACCCTAAGCCAAACCCTAAGCCTAACTCTAACCCTAACCCTATACGTAACCCTAACCCAAGCCCAAACACTAACCCTAAACCTAAACCTAACCCTAACAAAAACCCTAACCCAAATCCTAACCCAAATCCTAACCATAACACTAACCCTAAACCTAACCCTAACTCTAACCCTAACCCTAAACGTAACCCTAACCCAAGCCCAAACCCTAACCCTAACCCTAACCCTAACCGTAACCCTAACCCTAAACCTAAACCTAACCCAAACCCAAACCCTAACCCTAAGCCTAACCCAAACCCTAAACCTAACCTAAACCCAAGCCCAAACCCTAACCCTAACCCAAGCCCTAAAACTAACCCTAACCCTAACCCTAACCCTAACCCTAACCCTAACCCTTACCCTAACCCTAACCCAAACCCGCACACTAAACCTAACCCGAACCCTAAACCTAACCCGAACCCTAAACCTAAGCCTAAACGAAACCGTAACCCTAACCCTAACCCTAACCCTTACCCAAGCCCTAACCCTAACCCTTACACTAACCCTAACCGTAAGCCTAAACCTAACCCAAACCCACACCCTAACCCTAACACTAACACTAACCCCAACCATAACCCTAACCCTAACCCTAAACCTAACTCAAAAATAAACCCTAACACTAACCCTAAAAAAAACCCTAACCCTAACCCTAATCCTAATTCTAACCCTAACCATAACCATAACCCTAACCCAAACCCTAACCCTAACCCTAACACTAACCCTGATTCTAACCCAAATCCTAACCCTAAACCTAAACCTAAACCTAACCCTAACCCTAACGCTAAACCAAACCCTAACCCTAACCCTAACTCTAAGCCAAACCCAAAACCTAAACTTAATCCTAACCCTAAACCTATCACAAACCCTAATCCTAACACTAACCCTAACCCGAACCCTAACCCTAAGCCTAACCCTAACCCTAACCCTAACCCTAACCCTAACCCTAACCTAACCCTAACCCTAACCCAAGCCCTAAAACTAACCCTAACCCTAACTCTAACCCAAACCTAAACCCTAACACAAACCCTAACCCTAACCCTAAACCAAACCTAAACCTTAACCCTAACCCTAACCCTAACCCTAACCTAAACTCTATCACTAACCCTAACACTAACCCTACCCCAAACCAATTCCTAACCCTAACCCTAACCCTAACCCTAACCCTAAACCAACCTCTCACAGTAACCTTAACCTAACCCTAACCCCAACCCTAACCCTAAACCTAACCATAACCCAAGCCCAAACACTAACCCTAAACCTAACCCTAACCCTAACCCAAAACCTAACCCAAATCCTAACCCTAACCCTCACCCTAACTCAAACCGTAACCCTAACCCTGAACCGAACCGTATCCCTAACACAAACCCTAACCCTAACCCAAACTCTAAACCTAATCCTACCCTAAATCCTAACCGTAACACTAACCGGAACCCTAAAACAAACCCTAACCCAAACCCTAACCCTGACCCCTAACCCTTACCCTAACCTTAACCCTAAACCAAACCCTAACCCAAACCCTAACCCTAACCTTAAACCTAACTCAAACCCTAACCCGATCCCTTACTCTAACCCAAACCCAAACCCTAACCCTAAGCCTAACCCTAAGCCTAAGCCAAAACTTAAACCTAACCCAAACCCTAGCCCGATCCCTTAATCTAACCCTAACCCTAACCCTAACCCTAAGCCTAACCCTAAACCTAACTTAAACTCTATCCCTAACCCTAACACTAACCCTACCCAAAACCAATCCCTAACCCTAAACCTAACCCTAACCCTAACCCTAACCCTAAACACTAACCCTAACCCTAACCCTAACCCTAACCCTAACCCTAACCCTAATCCTAACCCTAACCTCAACTCCAACACTAACCGTAAACCTAACCCTAAACCAAACCCCAACTCTAAACCTAACACTAACCCAAACCTAAAACTTAACCCTAACCTTAATCCTAACCCTAACCCTAACCCTAAAACACCCGTTAACATAACCGTAACCTAACCCTTCACCTAACCCTAACCCTAAGCCAAACCAAACCCTACTCCTATCCCTAAACCTAACCCTAACCCAAGCCCAAACTCTAATCCTAACCCTAATCCTAACCCTAAAACCTAACCCTAACCCTAACCATAACCCTGACCCTAACCCAAATCCTAACCGTAACCCTAAACCTAACCCTAACCGTAACCCGAATCCTAACCCTAAAAATAACCATAACCCTAACCCAAACCCTAACCTTAATCCTAACCATAACCCTGACCCTAACCCAAATCCTAACCCTAAACCTAACCCTAAACCTAACCCTAACCTAACCCTAACCCTAATCCTAAACCTAACCCTAACCCTAACCCTAACCCCAACCCTAGCCCTAAACCTAACCCTAAACAAACCCGAACTCTAAACCTAACCTTAACCCAAACCTCAACCTTAACCCTAACCTTAATCCTAACCCTAACCCTAACCCTAAACCACCCCTAACACTAACCCTAACCCTAACCCTTCCCCTAACCCTAACACTAACCCTAATCTTAACACTAACATTAACGTTAAACATAACCATAACCCTAACCCTAACCCAAAACCAAACTTCAACCCTAACCCTAACCAAAACCCTAACCCTAACCCTAACCCTAACCCAAACCCTCATCCTAACACTAACACTAACGCTAACCCTAACCCTAACCCTAACCTTAAGCCAAACCAAAACCTACCCCTATCCCTAAACCTAACCATAACTCAAGCCCAAACACTAATTCTAACCCTAACTCTAACCCTAAAACCTAACCCTAACCCTAACCATAACCCTGACCCTAAACCAAATCCTAACCCTAACCCTAACCCTAACCCTAACCCTAATCCTAACCCTAAAAATAACCATAACCCTAACCCAAACCCTAACCCTAATCTTAACCCAAACCTGAACCCTAACTCAAACCCAAACCCTAACACTAACCTAAACCTTATTCTTAACCCTAACACTAACCCAAACCCTAACCCTAACCGAAACCCAAACCCTAATCCTAACACTAAACCTAACCCTAACACTAACCCTAACCCAAGCCCAAACACTAATCCCAACCCTAACCCTAACACTATCTCTATCGCCTACCCTAACCCTAACCCTAACCACAAGCCAAAACCTAACCCAAACACTAATCCTAACCCTAACCCTAACTCTAACCCTAACCCTAAACCTAACCCTAACCCAAGCCCAAACACTAACCCCAAAAATAACCCTTACCCTATCGATAACATTAACCCTAACACAAACCAAACCCTAAACCTAACCCTAACCCTAACCCTAACCCTAAAACTAACCCAAACCCTAATCCTAACACTAACCCTATCCATAACCCTAACCCTAACCCTAACACAAACCCTAACCCTAACCCTAACCCTAACCCTAACCCCAACCCTGACCCTAAACCTAACTCTAAACCAAACGCGAACTCTAAACCTAACTCTAAACCAAACCTCAACCTTAACCCTAAACTTAATCCTAACCCTAACCCAAACCCTAAACCACCCCTAACACTAACCCTAACCCTAACCCTTCCCCTAACCCTAACACTAACCCTAAACATAACACTAACACTAACGCTAACACTAACACTAACCCTAACCCTAACCCAAACCAAAACTTCAACCCTAACCCTAACCAAAAGCCTAACCCTAACCCAAACAAAAAACCCTAATCCTAACACTAACACTAACGCTAGCCCTAACCCTAACCCTAACCCTAAGCCAAACCAAAACCTACTCCTATCCCTAAACCTAACACTAACCCAAGCCCAAACACTAATCCTAACCCTAACCCTAACCCTAAAACCTAACCCTAACCCTAACCTTAACCCTAACCCAAACCCAAACCCTAATCCTAACACTAACACTAACGCTAACCCTAACCCTAACCCTAAGCCAAACCAAAACCTACTCCTATTCCTAAACCTAACATTAACCCAAGCCCAAACACTAATCCTAACCCTAACCCTTTCCCTAAAACCTTACCCTAACCTTTACCCTAACCCATACCCTAACCCAAACCGAAACCCTAACCCTAACCCTAAACCTAACACAAACCCTAAACCTAAACCTAACCCTACCCTAAACCTTAACCGTAACACTAACCCTAACCCTATCCCTATCGCCTAGCCCTAACCCTAACTCTAACCCTAACTCTAACCCTAAGCCAAACCCTAACCCTAACTCTAAACCTAAATCTAAACCTAACCCTAACCCAAACCCAAACACTAACACTAAACCTAACCCTAACCCTAACTCAAACCGTAACCCTAACCATAAACCTAACTGTATCCCTAACCTTAACCCTAACCCAAACCCTAACCCAAACCCTACCCCTAACCCTAACCCTAACCCTAACCCTAACCCTAACCCTAACCCTAAACCAAACCTAAACCCTAAACCTAACCCTAACACTAACTCTAATCCTAACCCCAACCCTAACCCTAAACCTAACGCTAAACCAAACCCCAACTCTAAACCTAACT
>CM069537.1:712500-725000 GCA_035773235.1 Eospalax fontanierii
TAACCAAAACCCAAACCCTAATTCTAACACTAAACCTAACCCTAATGCTAATCCTAACACTAACGGTAACCAAAGCCCAAACCGTAAACCTAACCCTAACCCTAACCGTATCCCTATCGCCTAGCCCTAACCCTAACTCTAATCCTAACTCTAACCCTAAGCCAAACCTTAAACCTAACTCTAACCCTAACCCTAAACGTAACCCTAACCCAAGCCCAAACACTAACCCTAAACCTAACCCTAACCCTAACCCAAACCCTAATCCCAATCCTTACCCAAATCCTAACCGTAACACTAAGCCTACCCCTAACCCTAACCCAAACCCTAACCCTCACCATAACCCTAAACCCTAACCCTAACGCTAACCTTAACCCTAATCCAAACCCTAACGTAAACCCTAACCCTAACTCTAAACCTAACCCAAACCCTAACCCTATACCTTACTCTAACCCAAACCCAAACCCTAACCCTAACCCTAACCCTAAATCTAAACCTAACCCAAACCCAAACCCTAATCCTAACACTAACCCTATCCCTAACCCTAACCCTAACCCTAAACCTAACCCAAGCCCTAAAACTAACAGTAAACCTAACCCTAACCCTAACCCTTACCCTAACCCTAACACTAACCCTAAACCAAACCAAACACTAACCCTAAGCCTAAACCTAACCCTAACCCTAATTCAAACCCTAACCCTAACACTTACCCTAATCCTAGCCCTAAGCCTAACCCTAACCCAAACCCACACGCTAAACATAACCCGAACCCTAAACCTAACCCTTACAATAGCCCTAACCCTAACCCTTACTCTAACCCTAACCCTAAGCCTAACCCTAACCCAAACCCACACCCTAACCCTGACACTAACACTAACCCCAACCCTAACCCTAACCCTAACTCAAAACTAAACCCTAACACTAACCCTAAGCCTAACCCTAAACCTAATCCGAACCCTAAAAGTAACCATAACCCTAACCCAAACCCTAAACCTAACCCTAACCATAACCCTGACCCTAACACAAATCCTAACCCTAACTTTAACCCTAACCCTAACCCTAACCCTAACCCTAATCCTAAACCAAACCCTAACCCTAACCCTAACCCTAACCTCAACGCTAACCCTAAACCTAAGCCTAAACCAAACCCGAACTCTAAACCTAACTCTAAACCAAACCTCAACCTTAAACCTAACCTTAATCCTAACACTAATCCTAACCCTAAACCACCCCTAACACTACCCCTAACCCTAACCCTTCCCCTAACCCTAACACTAACCCTAATCCTAACACTATCACTAACGCTAACCATAACCATAACCCTAAGCCTAACCGAAACCCAAACTTCAACCCTAACCCTAACCAAAACCCTAACCCTAACCCTAACCCTAACCCTAACCCAAACCCTAATCCTAACACTAACACTAACGCTAACCCTAAACCTAACCCTAACCCTAAGCCAAACCAAAACCTACTCCTATCCCTAAACCTAACCCTAACCCAAGCCCAAACTCTAATCCTAACCCTAACCGTAACCCTAAAACCTAACCCTAACCCTAACCATAATCCTGACCCTAACCCAAATCCTAACCCTAACACTAAACCTAACCCTAACCCTAAACCTAAGACTAACCCTAAAAATAACCATAACCCTAACCCAAACGCTAACGCTAATCCCAACCATAAACCTCACCCTAACCCAAAGCCTAACCCTAACCCTCACCCTCACCCTAAGCCTAACCCTAACCCTAACCCTAATCCTAAACCTAACCCTAACCCTAACCCTAACCCCAACCCTAACCCTAAACCTAACCCTAAACAAACCCAAACTCTAAACCTAACTCTAACCCAAACGTCAACCTTAACCCTAACCTTAATCCTAACCCTAACCCTAACCCTAAACCACCCCTAACACTAACCCTAACCCTAACCCTTCCCCTAACCCTAACACTAACCCTAATCTTAACACTAACATTAACGCTAAACATAACCATAACCCTAACCCTAACCCAAACCCAAACTTCAACCCTAACCCTAACCAAAACCCTAACCCTAACCCTAACCCTAACCCAAAACCTCATCCTAACACTCACACTAACGCTAACCCTAACCCTAACCCTAACCCTAACCCTAAGCCAAACCAAAACCTACCCCTATCCCTAAACCTAACCCTAACCCAAGCCCAAACACTAATCCTAACCCTAACCATAACCCTGACCCTAACCCAAATCCTAACCCTAACCCTAACCCTAACCCTAACCCTAATCCTAACCCTAAAAATAACCATAACCCTAACCCAAACCCTAACCCTAATCCTAACCATAACCCTGACCCTAACCCTAAACCTAACCCTAACCCTAACCCTAACCCTAACCCTAACCCTAATCCTAAACCTAACCCTAACCCTAACCCTAACCCCAACCCTAACCCTAAACCTAACCGTAAACAAACCCGAACTCTAAACCGAACTCTAACACAAACCTCAACCTTAACCCTAAACTTAATCCTAACCCTAACCCTAACCCTAAACCACCCCTAACACTAACCCTAACCCTAACCCTTCTCCTAATCCTAACCCTAACCCTAACCCTAAACCAACCTCTCACAGTAACCTTAACCTAACCCTAACCCCAAACCTAACCCTTACCCTATCTGTAATATTAACCCTAACCCAAATCAAACCATAACCCTAACCCTAACCCTAACCCAAACCCTACCCCTAACCCTAACCCTAACCCGAACCCTAACACTAAGCATATCCCAAACTCTAAACCTAACCTAAACCCAAGCCCTAACTCTAACCCTAAGCCTAACCCAAGCCCTAAAACAAACCCTAACCCTAATCCTAACCCAAACCTGAACCCTAACCCAAACACAAACCCTAACACTAACCTAAACACTATCCCTAACCCTAACACTAACCCAAACCCTAACCCTAACCGAAACCCAAACCCTAATCCTAACCCTAAAACTAACGCTAACACTAACCCTAACCCAAGCCCAAACACTAACCCCAACCCTAACCCTAACCCTATTCCTATCGCCTAGCCCTAACCCTAACCCTAACCATAAGCCAAACCCTAACCCAAACACTAACCCTAACCTAACCCTAACTCTAACCCTAACCCTAAACCTAACCCTAACACAAGCCCAAACACTAACCCCAAAAATAACCCTTACCCTATCCATAACATTAACCCTAACACAAATCAAACCGTAACCCTAACCCTAACCCTAACCCTAACCCTAAAACTAACCCAAACCCTAATCCTAACACTAACCCTATCCCTAACCCTAACCCTAACCCTAACCCTAACACAAACCCTAACCCTAACCCTTACCCTAACCCTAACCCTATCCCAAACCCTAACACTAATCCAAACCCTAACCCTAACCCTAACCATAACCAAAACCCAAACCCTAATCCTAACACTAAACCTAACCCTAATGCTAATCCTAACACTAACGGTAACCCAAGCCCAAACCGTAAACCGAACCCTAACCCTAACCGTATCCCTATCTCCTAGCCCTAACCCTAACTCTAATCCTAACTCTAACCCTAAGCCAAACCTTAAACCTAACTCTAACCCTAACCCTAAACATAACCCTAACCCAAGCCCCAACACTAACCCTAAACCTAACCCTAACCCTAACACAAACCCTAACCCAAATCCTTACCCAAATCCTAACCGTAACACTAAGCCTAACCCTAACACTAACCCAAACCCTAACCCTCACCATAACCCTAAACCCTAACCCTAACGCTAACCTTAACCCTAATCCAAACCCTAAGGCAAACCCTAACCCTAACTCTAAACCGAACCCAAACCCTAACCCTATACCTTACTCTAACCCAAACCCAAACCCTAACCCTAACCCTAACCCTAACCCTAAATCTAAACCTAACCCAAACCCAAACCCTAACCCTAAGCCTAACCCAAACCCTAAACCTCACCTAAACCCAAGCCCTAACCCTAACCCTAAACCTAACCCAAGCGCTAAAACTAACAGTAACCCTAACCCTAACCCTAACCCTTACCCTAACCCTAACACTAACCCTAAACCAAACCAAACACTAACCCTAAGCCTAAACCTAACCCTAACCCTAATTCAAACCCTAACCCTAACACTTACCCTAATCCTAGCCCTAAGCCTAACCCTAAACCAAACCCACACGCTAAACATAACCCGAACCCTAAACCTAACCCTTACAATACCCTAAACCCTAACCCTTACTCTAACCCTAACCCTAAGCCTAACCCTAACACAAACCCACACCCTAACCCTAACACTAACACTAACCCCAACCCTAACCCTAACCCTACCTCAAAACTAAACCCTAACACTAACCCTAACCCTAACCCTAAACCTAATCCGAACCCTAAAAGTAACCATAACCCTAACCCAAACCCTAAACCTAACCCTAACCATAACCCTGACCCTAACACAAATCCTAACCCTAACTTTAACCCTAACCCTAACCCTAACCCTAACCCTAATCCTAAACCAAACCCTAACCCTAACCCTAACCCTAACCCCAACCCTAACCCTAAACCTAACCCTAAACCAAACCCGAACTCTAAACCTAACTCTAAACCAAACCTCAACCTTAAACCTAACCTTAATCCTAACACTAACCCTAACCCTAAACCACCCCTAACACTAAAACTAACCCTAACCCTTCCCCTAACCCTAACACTAACCCTAATCCTAACACTATCACTAACGCTAACCATAACCATAACCCTAATCCTAACCGAAACCCAAACTTCAACCCTAACCCTAACCAAAACCCTAACCCTAACCCTAACCCTAACCCTAACCCAAACCCTAATCCTAACACTAACACTAACGCTAACCCTAAACCTAACCCTAACCCTAAGCCAAACCAAAACCTACTCCTATCCCTAAACCTAACCCTAACCCAAGCCCAAACTCTAATCCTAACCCTAACCCTAACCCTAAAACCTGACCCTAACCCTAACCATAATCCTGACCCTAACCCAATTCCTATCCCTAACACTAAACCTAACCCTAACCCTAAACCTAATCCTAACCCTAAAAATAACCATAACCCTAACCCAAACGCTAACCCTAATCCTAACCATAAACCTGACCCTAACCCAAATCCTAACCCTAAACCTAACCCTAACCCTAACCCTAACCCTAACCCTAACCCTAACCCTAACCCTAATCCTAAACCTAACCCTAACTCTTACACTAACCCCAACCCTAACCCCAAACCTAACCCTAAACAAACCCAAATACTAAACCTAACTCTAACCCAAACCTCAACGTTAACCCTAACCTTAATCCTAACCCTAACCCTAACCCTAAACCACCCCTAACACTAACCCTAACCCTAACCCTTCCCCTAACCCTAACACTAACCCTAATCTTAACACTAACATTAACGCTAAACATAACCCTAACCCTAACCCTAACCCAAACCCAAACTTCAACCCTAACCCTAACCAAAAACCTAACCCTAACCCTAACCCTAACCCAAAACCTCATCCTAACACTCACACTAACGCTAACCCTAACCCTAACCCTAACCCTAAGCCGAACCAAAACCTACCCCTATCCCTAAAACTAACCCTAACCCAAGCTCAAACACTAATCCTAACCCTAACCATAACCCTGACCCTAACCCAAATCCTAACCCTAACCCTAACCCTAACCCTAATCCTATCCCTAAAAATTACCATAACCCTAACCCAAACCCTAACCCTAATCCTAACCATAACCCTGACCCTAACCCTAAACCTAACCCTAACCCTAACCCTAAGCCTAACCCTCACCCTAACCCTAACCCTAATCCTAAACCTACCCCTAGCTCTAACCCTTACCCCAACCCTAACCCTAAACCTAACCGTAAACAAACCCGAACTCTAAACCTAACTCTAACCCAAACCTCAACCTTAACTCTAACCTTAATCCTAACCCTAACCCTAACCCTAAACCACCCCTAACACTAACCCTAACCCTAACCCTTCTCCTAACCCTAACACTAACCCTAATCTTAACACTAACACTAACGCTAAACATAACCATAACCCTAACCCTAACCCAAACCCAAACTTCAACCCTAACCCTAACCAAAACCCTAACCCTAACCCTAACCCTAACCCTAACCCTAACCCAAACCCTAATCCTAACACTAACACTAACGCTAACCCTAACCCTAACCCTAACCCTAACCCTAAGCCAAACCAAAATCTACTCCTATCCCTAAACCTAACCCTAACGCAAGCCCAAACACTAATCCTAACCCTAACCCTAACCCTAAAACCTAACCCTAACCCTAACTTTAACCCTAACCCAAACCCTAACCCAAACCCTATCCCTAACCCTAATGCTAACCCGAACCCTAACACTAAGCCTATCCCAAACTCTAAACCTAACCTAAACCCAAGCCCTAACTCTAACCCTAAGCCTAACCCAATCCCTAAAACAAACCCTAACCGTAATCCTAACCCAAACCTGAAACCTAACCCAAACCCAAACCCTAACACTAACCTAAACTCTATCCCTAACCCTAACACTAACCCAAACCCTAATCCTAACCGAAACCCAAACCCTAATCCTAACACTAAACCTAACCCTAAAACTAACCCTAACCCAAGCCCAAAAACTAACCCCAACCCTAACCCTAACCCTATCTCTATCGCCTAGCCCTAACCCTAACCCTAACCATAAGCCAAACCCTAACCCAAACACTAACCCTAACCCTAACCCTAACTCTAACCCTAACCCTAAACCTAACCCTAACCCAAGCCCAAACACTAACCCCAAAAATAACCCTTACCCTATCGATAACATTAACCCTAACACAAACCAAAACCTAAACCTAACCCTAACCCTAACCCTAACCCTAACCCTAACCCTTCCCCTAACCCTAACACTAACCCTAATCCTAACACTATCACTAACGCTAACCATAACCATAACCCTAAGCCTAACCGAAACCCAAAGTTCAACCCTAACCCTAACCAAAACCCTAACCCTAACCCTAACCCTAACCCTAACCCTAACCCAAACCATAATCCTAACACTAACACTAACGCTAACCCTAAACCTAAACCTAACCCTAACCATAACCCTGACCCTAACCCAAATCCTAACCCTAACCCTAAACATAACCCTAACCGTAACCCTAATCCTAACCCTAAAAATAACCATAACCCTAACCCAAACCCTAACCCTAATCCTAACCATAACCCTGACCTTAACCCAAATCCTAACCCTAAACCTAACCCTAAACCTAACCCTAACCTAACCCTAACCCTAATCCTAAACCTAACCCTAACCCTAACCCTAACCCCAACCCTAACCCTAAACCTAACCCTAAACAAACCCGAACTCTAAACCTAACTCTAACACAAACCTCAACCTTAACCCTAACCTTAATCCTAACCCTAACCCTAACCCTAAACCACCCCTAACACTAACCCTAACCCTAACCCTTCCCCTAACCCTAACACTAACCCTAATATTAACACTAACATTAACGCTAAATATAACCATAACCCTAACCCTAACCCAAAACCAAACTTCAACCCTAACCCTAACCAAAACCCTAACCCTAACCCTAACCCTAACCCAAACCCTCATCCTAACACTAACACTAACGCTAACCCTAACCCTAAACCTAAGCCAAACCAAAACCTACCCCTATCCCTAAACCTAACCATAACTCAAGCCCAAACACTAATCCTAACCCTAACCCTAACCCTAAAACCTAACCCTAACCCTAACCATAACCCTGACCCTAAACAAATCCTAACCCTAACCCTAACCCTAACCCTAACCCTAATCCTAACCCTAAAAATAACCATAACCCTAACCCAAACCCTAACCCTAATCCTAACACAAACCTGAACCCTAACCCAAACCCAAACCCTAACACTAACCTAAACCTTATCCGTAACCCTAACACTAACCCAAAACCTAACCCTAACAGAAACCCAAACCCTAATTCTAACACTAAACCTAACCCTAACACTAACCCTAACCCAAGCCCAAACACTAATCCGAACCCTAACCCTAACACTATCTCTATCGCCTACCCTAACCCTAACCCTAACCATAAGCCAAACCCTAACCCAAAAACTAACACTAACCCTAACCCTAACTCTAACCCTAACCCTAAACCTAACCCTAACCCAAGCCCAAACACTAACCCCAAAAATAACCCTTACCCTATCGATAACATTAACCCTAACACAAACCAAACCCTAAACCTAACCCTAACCCTAACCCTAACCCTAAAACTAACCCAAACCCTAATCCTAACACTAACCCTATCCCTAACCCTAACCCTAACCCTAACACAAACCCTAACCCTAACCCTTACCCTAACCCTAACCCTATCCCAAACCCTAACACTAATCCAAACCCTAACCCTAACCCTAACCCTAACCGAAACCCAAACCCTAATCCTAACACTAAACCTAACCCTAATGCTAATCCTAACACTAACGGTAACCCAAGCCCAAACCCTAAACCGAACCCTAACCCTAACCCTATCCCTATCGCCTAGCCCTAACCCCAACCCTAACCCTAAGCCAAACCCTAAGCCTAACTCTAACCCTAACCCTAAACGTAACCCTAACCCAAGCCCAAACACTAACCCTAAACCTAAACCTAACCCTAACAAAAACCCTAACCCAAATCCTAACCCAAATCCTAACCATAACACTAACCCTAACCCTAACCCTAACTCTAACCCTAACCCTAAACGTAACCCTAACCCAAGCCCAAACCCTAACCCTAACCCTAACCCTAACCGTAACCCTAACCCTAAACCTAAACCTAACCCAAACCCAAACCCTAACCCTAAGCCTAACCCAAACCCTAAACCTAACCTAAACCCAAGTCCAAACCCTAACCCTAACCCAAGCCCTAAAACTAACCCTAACCCTAACCCTAACCCTAACCCTAACCCTTACCCTAACCCTAACCCAAACCCGCACACTAAACCTAACCCGAACCCTAAACCTAACCCGAACCCTAAACCTAACCCTAAACGAAACCGTAACCCTAACCCTAACCCTAACCCTTACCCAAGCCCTAACCCTAACCCTTACCCTAACCCTAACCGTAAGCCTAAACCTAACCCAAACCCACACCCCAACCCTAACACTAACACTAACCGCAACCATAACCCTAACCCTAACCCTAAACCTAACTCAAAAATAAACCCTAACAGTAACCCTAAAAAAAACCCTAACCCTAACCCTAATCCTAATTCTAACCCTAACCATAACCATAACCCTAACCCAAACCCTAACCCTAACCCTAACACTAACCCTGACTCTAACCCAAATCCTAACCCTAAACCTAAACCTAAACCTAACCCTAACCCTAACGCTAAACCAAACCCTAACCCTAACCCTAACTCTAAGCCAAACCCAAAACCTAAACTTAATCCTAACCCTAAACCTATCACAAACCCTAATCCTAACACTAACCCTAACCCGAACCCTAACCCTAACCCTAACCCTAACCCTAACCCTAACCCTAACCTAACCCTAACCCTAACCCAAGCCCTAAAACTAACCCTAACCCTAACTCTAACCCAAACCTAAACCCTAACACAAACCCTAACCCTAACCCTAA
This sequence comes from Eospalax fontanierii, assembly GCA_035773235.1. Classification (NCBI taxonomy): domain Eukaryota; kingdom Metazoa; phylum Chordata; class Mammalia; order Rodentia; family Spalacidae; genus Eospalax; species Eospalax fontanierii. The sequence goes on from CM069537.1 coordinate 722,122, forward strand.
ACCAAACCTAAACCTTAACCCTAACCCTAACCCTAACCCTAACCTAAACTCTATCACTAACCCTAACACTAACCCTACCCCAAACCAATTCCTAACCCTAACCCTAACCCTAACCCTAACCCTAAACCAACCTCTCACAGTAACCTTAACCTAACCCTAACCCCAACCCTAACCCTAAACCTAACCATAACCCAAGCCCAAACACTAACCCTAAACCTAACCCTAACCCTAACCCAAAACCTAACCCAAATCCTAACCCTAACCCTCACCCTAACTCAAACCGTAACCCTAACCCTGAACCGAACCGTATCCCTAACACAAACCCTAACCCTAACCCAAACTCTAAACCTAATCCTACCCTAAATCCTAACCGTAACACTAACCGTAACCCTAAAACAAACCCTAACCCAAACCCTAACCCTGACCCCTAACCCTAACCCTAACCTTAACCCTAAACCAAACCCTAACCCAAACCCTAACCCTAACCTTAAACCTAACTCAAACCCTAACCCGATCCCTTACTCTAACCCAAACCCAAACCCTAACCCTAAGCCTAACCCTAAGCCTAAGCCAAAACTTAAACCTAACCCAAACCCTAACCCGATCCCTTAATCTAACCCTAACCCTAACCCTAACCCTAAGCCTAACCCTAAACCTAACTTAAACTCTATCCCTAACCCTAACACTAACCCTACCCAAAACCAATCCCTAACCCTAAACCTAACCCTAACCCTAACCCTAACCCTAAACACTAACCCTAACCCTAACCCTAACCCTAACCCTAACCCTAACCCTAATCCTAACCCTAACCTCAACTCCAACACTAACCGTAAACCTAACCCTAAACCAAACCCCAACTCTAAACCTAACACTAACCCAAACCTAAAACTTAACCCTAACCTTAATCCTAACCCTAACCCTAACCCTAAACCACCCGTTAACATAACCGTAACCTAACCCTTCACCTAACCCTAACCCTAAGCCAAACCAAAACCTACTCCTATCCCTAAACCTAACCCTAACCCAAGCCCAAACTCTAATCCTAACCCTAATCCTAACCCTAAAACCTAACCCTAACCCTAACCATAACCCTGACCCTAACCCAAATCCTAACCCTAAACCTAACCCTAAACCTAACCCTAACCTAACCCTAACCCTAATCCTAAACCTAACCCTAACCCTAACCCTAACCCCAACCCTAACCCTAAACCTAACCCTAAACAAACCCGAACTCTAAACCTAACCTTAACCCAAACCTCAACCTTAACCCTAACCTTAATCCTAACCCTAACCCTAACCCTAAACCACCCCTAACACTAACCCTAACCCTAACCCTTCCCCTAACCCTAACACTAACCCTAATCTTAACACTAACATTAACGCTAAACATAACCATAACCCTAAACCTAACCCAAAACCAAACTTCAACCCTAACCCTAACCAAAACCCTAACCCTAACCCTAACCCTAACCCAAACCCTCATCCTAACACTAACACTAACGCTAACCCTAACCCTAACCCTAACCTTAAGCCAAACCAAAACCTACCCCTATCCCTAAACCTAACCATAACTCAAGCCCAAACACTAATTCTAACCCTAACTCTGACCCTAAAACCTAACCCTAACCCTAACCATAACCCTGACCCTAAACCAAATCCTAACCCTAACCCTAACCCTAACCCTAACCCTAACCCTAATCCTAACCCTAAAAATAACCATAACCCTAACCCAAACCCTAACCCTGATCCTAACCCAAACCTGAACCCTAACCCAAACCCAAACCCTAACACTAACCTAAACCTTATCCTTAACCCTAACATTAACCCAAACCCTAACCCTAACCGAAACCCAAACCCTAATCCTAACACTAAACCTAACCCTAACACTAACCCTAACCCAAGCCCAAACACTAATCCCAACCCTAACCCTAACACTATCTCTATCGCCTACCCTAACCCTAACCCTAACCACAAGCCAAACCCTAACCCAAACACGAATCCTAACCCTAACCCTAACTCTAACCCTAACCCTAAACCTAACCCTAACCCAAGCCCAAACACTAACCCCAAAAATAACCCTTACCCTATCGATAACATTAACCCTAACACAAACCAAACCCTAAACCTAACCCTAACCCTAACCCTAACCCTAAAACTAACCCAAACCCTAATCCTAACACTAACCCTATCCATAACCCTAACCCTAACCCTAACACAAACCCTAACCCTAACCCTAACCCTAACCCTAACCCCAACCCTGACCCTAAACCTAACTCTAAACCAAACGCGAACTCTAAACCTAACTCTAAACCAAACCTCAACCTTAACCCTAAACTTAATCCTAACCCTAACCCTAACCCTAAACCACCCCTAACACTAACCCTAACCCTAACCCTTCCCCTAACCCTAACACTAACCCTAAACATAACACTAACACTAACGCTAACCCTAACACTAACCCTAACCCTAACCCAAACCAAAACTTCAACCCTAACCCTAACCAAAAGCCTAACCCTAACCCAAACAAAAAACCCTAATCCTAACACTAACACTAACGCTAGCCCTAACCCTAACCCTAACCCTAAGCCAAACCAAAACCTACTCCTATCCCTAAACCTAACACTAACCCAAGCCCAAACACTAATCCTAACCCTAACCCTAACCCTAAAACCTAACCCTAACCCTAACCTTAACCCTAACCCAAACCCAAACCCTAATCCTAACACTAACACTAACGCTAACCCTAACCCTAACCCTAAGCCAAACCAAAACCTACTCCTATTCCTAAACCTAACACTAACCCAAGCCCAAACACTAATCCTAACCCTAACCCTAACCCTAAAACCTAACCCTAACCTTAACCCTAACCCAAACCCTAA
>CM069537.1:735000-770000 GCA_035773235.1 Eospalax fontanierii
AACACTAACGGTAACCAAAGCCCAAACCGTAAACCTAACCCTAACCCTAACAGTATCCCTATCGCCTAGCCCTAACCCTAACTCTAATCCTAACTCTAACCCTAAGCCAAACCTTAAACCTAACTCTAACCCTAACCCTAAACATACCCTAACCCAAGCCCAAACACTAACCCTAAACCTAACCCTAACCCTAACCCAAACCCTAATCCAAATCCTTACCCAAATCCTAACCGTAACACTAAGCCTAACCCTAACCCTAACCCAAACCCTAACCCTCACCATAACCCTAAACCCTAACCCTAACGCTAACCTTAACCCTAATCCAAACCCTAACGTAAACCCTAACCCTAACTCTAAACCTAACCCAAACCCTAACCCTATACCTTACTCTAACCCAAACCCAAACCCTAACCCTAACCCTAACCCTAAATCTAAACCTAACCCAAACCCAAACCCTAATCCTAACACTAACCCTATCCCTAACCCTAACCCTAACCCTAAACCTAACCCAAGCGCTAAAACTAACAGTAAACCTAACCCTAACCCTAACCCTTACCCTAACCCTAACACTAACCCTAAACCAAACCAAACACTAACCCTAAGCCTAAACCTAACCCTAACCCTAATTCAAACCCTAACCCTAACACTTACCCTAATCCTAGCCCTAAGCCTAACCCTAACCCAAACCCACACGCTAAACATAACCCGAACCCTAAACCTAACCCTTACAATAGCCCTAACCCTAACCCTACTCTAACCCTAACCCTAAGCCTAACCCTAACCCAAACCCACACCCTAACCCTGACACTAACACTAACCCCAACCCTAACCCTAACCCTAACTCAAAACTAAACCCTAACACTAACCCTAACCCTAACCCTAAACCTAATCCGAACCCTAAAAGTAACCATAACCCTAACCCAAACCCTAAACCTAACCCTAACCATAACCCTGACCCTAACACAAATCCTAACCCTAACTTTAACCCTAACCCTAATCCTAACCCTAACCCTAATCCTAAACCAAACCCTAACCCTAACCCTAACCCTAACCCCAACCCTAACCCTAAACCTAACCCTAAACCAAACCCGAACTCTAAACCTAACTCTAAACCAAACCTCAACCTTAAACCTAACCTTAATCCTAACACTAATCCTAACCCTAAACCACCCCTAACACTACCCCTAACCCTAACCCTTCCCCTAACCCTAACACTAACCCTAATCCTAACACTATCACTAACGCTAACCATAACCATAACCCTAAGCCTAACCGAAACCCAAACTTCAACCCTAACCCTAACCAAAACCCTAACCCTAACCCTAACCCTAACCCTAACCCAAACCCTAATCCTAACACTAACCCTAACCCTAACCCTAACCCTAACACTAACCCTAATCTTAACACTAACATTAACGCTAAACATAACCATAACCCTAACCCTAACCCAAACCCAAACTTCAACCCTAACCCTAACCAAAACCCTAACCCTAACCCTAACCCTAACCCAAAACCTCATCCTAACACTCACACTAACGCTAACCCTAACCCTAACCCTAACCCTAAGCCAAACCAAAACCTAACCCTATCCCTAAACCTTACCCTAACCCAAGCCCTAACACTTATCCTAACCCTAACCATAACCCTGACCCTAACCCAAATCCTAACCCTAACCCTAACCCTAACCCTAATCCTAACCCTAAAAATAACCATAACCCTAACCCAAACCCTAACCCTAATCCTAACCATAACCCTGACCCTAACCCTAAACCTAACCCTAACCCTAACCCTAACCCTAACCCTAACCCTAACCCTAACCCTAATCCTAACCCTAAGCCTAACCCTAACCCAAACCCACACCCTAACCCTGACACTAACACTAACCCCAACCCTAACCCTAACCCTAACTCAAAACTAAACCCTAACACTAACCCTAACCCTAACCCTAAACCTAATCCGAACCCTAAAAGTAACCATAACCCTAACCCAAACCCTAAACCTAACCCTAACCATAACCCTGACCCTAACACAAATCCTAACCCTAACTTTAACCCTAACCCTAACCCTAACCCTAACCCTAATCCTAAACCAAACCCTAACCCTAACCCTAACCCTAACCCCAACCCTAACCCTAAACCTAACCCTAAACCAAACCCGAACTCTAAACCTAACTCTAAACCAAACCTCAACCTTAAACCTAACCTTAATCCTAACACTAACCCTAACCCTAAACCACCCCTAACACTAAAACTAACAGTAACCCTTCCCCTAACCCTAACACTAACCCTAATCCTAACACTATCAGTAACGCTAACCATAACCATAACCCTAATCCTAACCGAAACCCAAACTTCAACCCTAACCCTAACCAAAACCCTAACCCTAACCCTAACCCTAACCCTAACCCAAACCCTAATCCTAACACTAACACTAACGCTAACCCTAAACCTAACCCTAACCATAAGCCAAACCAAAACCTACTCCTATCCCTAAACCTAACCCTAACCCAAGCCCAAACTCTAATCCTAACCCTAACCCTAACCCTAAAACCTAACCCTAACCCTAACCATAATCCTGACCCTAACCCAATTCCTAACCCTAACACTAAACCTAACCCTAACCCTAAACCTAATCCTAACCCTAAAAATAACCATAACCCTAACCCAAACGCTAACCCTAATCCTAACCATAAACCTGACCCTAACCCAAATCCTAACCCTAAACCTAACCCTAACCCTAACCCTAACCCTAACCCTAACCCTAACCCTAATCCTAAACCTAACCCTAACCCTAACACTAACCCCAACCCTAACCCTAAACCTAACCCTAAACAAACCCAAATTCTAAACCTAACTCTAACCCAAACCTCAACGTTAACCCTAACCTTAATCCTAACCCTAACCCTAACCCTAAACCACCCCTAACACTAACCCTAACCCTAACCCTTCCCCTAACCCTAACACTAACCCTAATCTTAACACTAACATTAACCCTAACCTTAATCCTAACCCTAACCCTAACCCAAACCCAAACTTCAACCCTAACCCTAACCAAAACCCTAACCCTAACCCTAACCCTAACCCAAAACCTCATCCTAACACTCACACTAACGCTAACCCTAACCCTAACCCTAACCCTAAGCCGAACCAAAACCTACCCCTATCCCTAAACCTAACCCTAACCCAAGCTCAAACACTAATCCTAACCCTAACCATAACCCTGACCCTAACCCAAATCCTAACCCTAACCCTAACCCTAACCCTAATCCTAACCCTAAAAATTACCATAACCCTAACCCAAACCCTAACCCTAATCCTAACCATAACCCTGACCCTAACCCTAAACCTAACCCTAACCCTAACCCTAACCCTAACCCTAACCCTAACCCTAACCCTAATCCTAAACCTAACCCTAACCCTAACCCTAACCCCAACCCTAACCCTAAACCTAACCGTAAACAAACCCGAACTCTAAACCTAACTCTAACCCAAACCTCAACCTTAACTCTAACCTTAATCCTAACCCTAACCCTAACCCTAAACCACCCCTAACACTAACCCTAACCCTAACCCTTCTCCTAACCCTAACACTAACCCTAATCTTAACACTAACACTAACACTAAACATAACCATAACCCTAACCCTAACCCAAACCCAAACTTCAACCCTAACCCTAACCAAAACCCTAACCCTAACCCTAACCCTAACCCTAACCCTAACCCAAACCCTAATCCTAACACTAACACTAACGCTAACCCTAACCCTAACCCTAACCCTAAGCCAAACCAAAACCTACTCCTATCCCTAAACCTAACCCTAACGCAAGCCCAAACACTAATCCTAACCCTAACCCTAACCCTAAAACCTAACCCTAACCCTAACTTTAACCCTAACCCAAACCCTAACCCAAACCCTATCCCTAACCCTAATGCTAACCCGAACCCTAACACTAAGCCTATCCCAAACTCTAAACCTAACCTAAACCCAAGCCCTAACTCTAACCCTAAGCCTAACCAAGCCCTAAAACAAACCCTAACCGTAATCCTAACCCAAACCTGAAACCTAACCCAAACCCAAACCCTAACACTAACCTAAACTCTATCCCTAACCCTAACACTAACCCAAACCCTAAACCTAACCGAAACCCAAACCCTAATCCTAACACTAAACCTAACCCTAAAACTAACCCTAACCCAAGCCCAAAAACTAACCCCAACCCTAACCCTAACCCTATCTCTATCGCCTAGCCCTAACCCTAACCCTAACCATAAGCCAAACCCTAACCCAAACACTAACCCTAACCCTAACCCTAACTCTAACCCTAACCCTAAACCTAACCCTAACCCAAGCCCAAACACTAACCCCAAAAATAACCCTTACCCTATCGATAACATTAACCCTAACACAAACCAAAACCTAAACCTAACCCTAACCCTAACCCTAACCCTAACCCTAACCCTTCCCCTAACCCTAACACTAACCCTAATCCTAACACTATCACTAACGCTAACCATAACCATAACCCTAAGCCTAACCGAAACCCAAAGTTCAACCCTAACCCTAACCAAAACCCTAACCCTAACCCTAACCCTAACCCTAACCCAAACCATAATCCTAACACTAACACTAACGCTAACCCTAAACCTAAACCTAACCCTAACCATAGCCCTGACCCTAACCCAAATCCTAACCCTAACCCTAAACATAACCCTAACCGTAACCCTAATCCTAACCCTAAAAATAACCATAACCCTAACCCAATCCCTAACCCTAATCCTAACCATAACCCTGACCTTAACCCAAATCCTAACCCTAAACCTAACCCTAAACCTAACCCTAACCTAACCCTAACCCTAATCCTAAACCTAACCCTAACCCTAACCCTAACCCCAACCCTAACCCTAAACCTAACCCTAAACAAACCCGAACTCTAAACCTAACTCTAACACAAACCTCAACCTTAACCCTAACCTTAATCCTAACCCTAACCCTAACCCTAAACCACCCCTAACACTAACCCTAACCCTAACCCTTGCCCTAACCCTAACACTAACCCTAATATTAACACTAACATTAACGCTAAATATAACCATAACCCTAACCCTAACCCAAAACCAAACTTCAACCCTAACCCTAACCAAAACCCTAACCCTAACCCTAACCCTAACCCAAACCCTCATCCTAACACTAACACTAACGCTAACCCTAACCCTAACCCTAACCCTAAGCCAAACCAAAACCTACCCCTATCCCTAAACCTAACCATAACTCAAGCCCAAACACTAATCCTAACCCTAACCCTAACCCTAAAACCTAACCCTAACCCTAACCATAACCCTGACCCTAACCAAATCCTAACCCTAACCCTAACCCTAACCCTAACCCTAATCCTAACCCTAAAAATAACCATAACCCTAACCCAAACCCTAACCCTAATCCTAACCCAAACCTGAACCCTAACCCAACCCCAAACCCTAACACTAACCTAAACCTTATCCGTAACCCTAACACTAACCCAAAACCTAACCCTAACAGAAACCCAAACCCTAATTCTAACACTAAACCTAACCCTAACACTAACCCTAACCCAAGCCCAAACACTAATCCGAACCCTAACCCTAACACTATCTCTATCGCCTACCCTAACCCTAACCCTAACCATAAGCCAAACCCTAACCCAAACACTAACACTAACCCTAACCCTAACTCTAACCCTAACCCTAAACCTAACCCTAACCCAAGCCCAAACACTAACCCCAAAAATAACCCTTACCCTATCCATAATATTAACCCTAACACAAACCAAACCCTAAACCTAACCCAAACCCTAACCCTAACCCTAACACTTACCCTAATCCTAATCCTAACACTAACCCTATCCCTAACCCTAACCCTAACCCTAACACAAACCCTAACCCTAACCCTTACCCTAACCCTAACCCTATCCCAAACCCTAACACTAATCCAAACCCTAACCCTAACCCTAACCCTAACCGAAACCCAAACCCTAATCCTAACACTAAACCTAACCCTAATGCTAATCCTAACACTAACGGTAACCCAAGCCCAAACCCTAAACCGAACCCTAACCCTAACCCTATCCCTATCGCCTAGCCCTAACCCCAACCCTAACCCTAAGCCAAACCCTAAGCCTAACTCTAACCCTAACCCTAAACGTAACCCTAACCCAAGCCCAAACACTAACCCTAAACCTAAACCTAACCCTAACAAAAACCCTAACCCAAATCCTAACCCAAATCCTAACCATAACACTAACCCTAACCCTAACCCTAACTCTAACCCTAACCCTAAACGTAACCCTAAACCAAGCCCAAACCCTAACCCTAACCCTAACACTAACCGTAACCCTAACCCTAAACCTAAACCTAACCCAAACCCAAACCCTAACCCTAAGCCTAACCCAAACCCTAAACCTAACCTAAACCCAAGCCCAAACCCAAACCCTAACCCAAGCCCTAAAACTAACCCTAACCCTAACCCTAACCCTAACCCTAACCCTTACCCTAACCCTAACCCAAACCCGTACACTAAACCTAACCCGAACCCTAAACCTAACCAGAACCCTAAACCTAACCCTAAACGAAACCGTAACCCTAACCCTAACCCTAACCCTTACCCAAGCCCTAACCCTAACCCTTACCCTAACCCTAACCGTAAGCCTAAACCTAACCCAAACCCACACCCTAACCCTAACACTAACACTAACCCCAACCATAACCCTAACCCTAACCCTAATCCTAACTCAAAAATAAACCCTAACACTAACCCTAAAAAAAACCCTAACCCTAACCCTAATCCTAATTCTAACCCTAACCATAACCATAACCCTAACCCAAACCCTAACCCTAACCCTAACACTAACCCTGACTCTAACCCAAATCCTAACCCTAAACCTAAACCTAAACCTAACCCTAACCCTAACGCTAAACCAAACCCTAACCCTAACCCTAACTCTAAGCCAAACCCAAAACCTAAACTTAATCCTAACCCTAAACCTATCACAAACCCTAATCCTAACACTAACCCTAACCCGAACCCTAACCCTAACCCTAACCCTAACCCTAACCCTAACCCTAACCCTAACCCTAACCTAACCCTAACCCTAACCCAAGCCCTAAAACTAACCCTAACCCTAACTCTAACCCAAACCTAAACCCTAACACAAACCCTAACCCTAACCCTAAACCAAACCTAAACCTTAACCCTAACCCTAACCCTAACCCTAACCTAAACTCTATCACTAACCCTAACACTAACCCTACCCCAAACCAATTCCTAACCCCAACCCTAACCCTAACCCTAACCCTAAACCAACCTCTCACAGTAACCTTAACCTAACCCTAACCCCAACCCTAACCCTAAACCTAACCATAACCCAAGCCCAAACACTAACCCTAAACCTAACCCTAACCCTAACCCAAAACCTAACCCAAATCCTAACCCTAACCCTCACCCTAACTCAAACCGTAACCCTAACCCTGAACCGAACCGTATCCCTAACACAAACCCTAACCCTAACCCAAACTCTAAACCTAATCCTACCCTAAATCCTAACCGTAACACTAACCGTAACCCTAAAACAAACCCTAACCCAAACCCTAACCCTGACCCCTAACCCTAACCCTAACCTTAACCCTAAACCAAACCATAACCCAAACCCTAACCCTAACCTTAAACCTAACTCAAACCCTAACCCGATCCCTTACTCTAACCCAAACCCAAACCCTAACCCTAAGCCTAACCCTAAGCCTAAGCCAAAACTTAAACCTAACCCAAACCCTAACCCGATCCCTTAATCTAACCCTAACCCTAACCCTAACCCTAAGCCTAACCCTAAACCTAACTTAAACTCTATCCCTAACCCTAACACTAACCCTACCCAAAACCAATCCCTAACCCTAAACCTAACCCTAACCCTAACCCTAACCCTAAACACTAACCCTAACCCTAACCCTAACCCTAACCCTAACCCTAACCCTAAGCCTAACCCTAACCTCAACTCCAACACTAACCGTAAACCTAACCCTAAACCAAACCCCAACACTAAACCTAACACTAACCCAAACCTAAAACTTAACCCTAACCTTAATCCTAACCCTAACCCTAACCCTAAACCACCCGTTAACATAACCGTAACCTAACCCTTCACCTAACCCTAACCCTAAGCCAAACCAAAACCTACTCCTATCCCTAAACCTAACCCTAACCCAAGCCCAAACTCTAATCCTAACCCTAATCCTAACCCTAAAACCTAACCCTAACCCTAACCATAACCCTGACCCTAACCCAAATCCTAACCGTAACCCTAAACCTAACCCTAACCGTAAACCGAATCCTAACCCTAAAAATAACCATAACCCTAACCCAAACCCTAACCCTAATCCTAACCATAACCCTGACCCTAACCCAAATCCTAACCCTAAACCTAACCCTAAACCTAACCCTAACCTAACCCTAACCCTAATCCTAAACCTAACCCTAAACCTAACCCTAACCCCAACCCTAACCCTAAACCTAACACTAAACAAACCCGAACTCTAAACCTAACTCTAACCCAAACCTCAACCTTAACCCTAACCTTAATCCTAACCCTAACCCTAACCCTAAACGACCCCTAACACTAACCCTAAACCTAACCCTTCCCCTAACCCTAACACTAACCCTAATCTTAACACTAACATTAACGCTAAACATAACCATAACCCTAACCCTAACCCAAACCCAAACTTCAACCCCAACCCTAACCCAAACCCTCATCCTAACACTAACAGTAACGCTAAACCTAACCCTAACCCTAACCCTAAGCCAAACCAAAACCTACCCCTATCCCTAAACCTAACCCTAACTCAAGCCCAAACACTAATCCTAACCCTAACCCTAACCCTAAAACCTAACCCTAACCCTAACCATAACCCTGACCCTAACCCAAATCCTAACCCTAACCCTAACCCTAACCCTAACCCTAACCCTAAACCTAATCCTAACCCTAAACATAACCATAACCCTAACCCTAATCCTAACCATAACACTGACCCTAACCCAAATCCTAACCCTAACCCTAACCCTAACCCTAACCCTAACCCTTATCCTAAACCTAACCCTAACCCTAACCCTAACCCCAACCCTAACCCTAAACCTAACCCTAAACAAACCCGAACTCTAAACCTAACTCTAACCCAAACCTCAACCTTAACCCTAACCTTAATCCTAACCCTAACCCTAACCCTAAACCACCCCTAACACTAACCCTAACCCTAACCCTTCCCCTAACCCTAACACTAACCCTAATCTTAACACTAACACTAACGCTAAACATAACCATAAGCTTAACCCTAACCCAAACCCCAACTTCAACCCTAACCCTAACCAAAACCCTAACCCTAACCCTAACCCTAACCCAAACCCTAATCCTAACACTAACACTAACGCTAACCCTAACCCTAACCCTAACCCTAAGCCAAACCAAAACCTACACCTGTCCCTAAACCTAACCTTAACCCAAGCCCAAACACTAATCCTAACCCTAACCCTAACCCTAAAACCTAACCCTAACCCTAACCCTAACCCTAACCCAAACCCTAACCCAAACCCTATGACTAACCCTAACGCTAACCCGAACCCTAACACTAAGCCTATCCCAAACTGTAAACCTACCCTAAACCCAAGCCCTAACTCTAACCCTAAGCCTAACCCAAGCCCTAAAACAAACCCTAACCCTAATCCTAACCCAAACCTGAACCCTAACCCAAACCCAAACCCTAACACTAACCTAAACCTTATCCCTAACCCTAACACTAACAAAAACACTAACCCTAACCGAAACCCAAACCCTAATCCTAACACTAAACCTAACCCTAACACTAACCCTAACCCAAGCCCAAACACTAACCCCAACCCTAACCCTAACACTATCTCTATCGCCTAGCCCTAACCCTAACCCTAACCATAAGCCAAACCCTAAACCAAACACTAACCCTAACCCTAACCCTGTCTCTAACCCTAACCCTAAACCTAACCCTAACCCGAGCCCAAACACTAACCCCAAAAATAACCCTTACCCTATCGATAACATTAACCCTAACACAAACCAAACACTAAACCTAACCCTAACCCTAACCCTAACCCTAAAACTAACCCAAACCCTAATCCTAACACTAACCCTAACCCTAACCCTTACCCTAACCCTAACCCTATCCCAAACCCTAACACTAATCCAAACCCTAACCCTAACCCTAACCCTAACCGAAACCCAAACCTTAATCCTAACACTAAACCTAACCCTAATGCTAATCCTAACACTAACGGTAACCCAAGCCCAAACCCTAAACCGAACCCTAATCCTAACCCTATCCCTATCGCCTAGCCCTAACCCCAACCCTAACCCTAAGCCAAACCCTAAGCCTAACTCTAACCCTAACCCTAAACGTAATCCTAACCCAAGCCCAAACACTAACCCTAAACCTAACCCTAACCCTAACAAAAACCCTAACCCAAATCCTAACCCAAATCCTAACCATAACACTAACACTAACCCTAACACTAACCCAAACCCTAACCCTCACCCTAACCCTAAACCCTAACCCTAACCCTAACCTTAACCCTAATCCAAACCCTAACGCAAACCCTAACCATAACCCTAAACCTAACCCAAACCCTAACCCTATACCTTACTCAAACCCAAACCCAAACCCTAACCCTAACCCTAACCGTAACCCTAACCCTAAACCTAAACCTAACCCAAACCCAAACCCTAACCCTAAGCCTAACCCAAACCCTAAACCTAACCTAAACCCAAGCCCTAACCCTAACCCTAACCCAAGCCCTAAAACTAACCCTAACCCTAACCCTATCCCTAACCCTTACCCCTACCCTAACCCTAACCCAAACCCGCACACTAAACCTAACCCGAACCCTAAACCTAACCCGAACCCTAAACCTAACCCTAAACGAAACCGTAACCCTAACCCTAACCCTAACCCTTACCCAAGCCCTAAACCTAACCCTTACCCTAACCCTAACCGTAAGCCTAAACCTAACCCAAACCCACACCCTAACCCTAACACTAACACTAACCCCAACCATAACCCCAACCCTAACCCCAAACCTAACTCAAAAATAAACCCTAACACTAACCCTAAAAAAAAACCCTAACCCTAACCCTAATTCTAATTCTAACCCTAACCATAACCATAACCCTAACCCAAACCCTAACCCTAACCCTAACACTAACCCTGACTCTAACCCAAATCCTAACCCTAAACCTAAACCTAAACCTAAACCTAACCCTAACCCTAACGCTAAACCAAACCCTAACCCTAACCCTAACTCTAAGCCAAACCCAAAACCTAAACTTAATCCTAACCCTAAACCTATCACAAACCCTAATCCTAACACTAACCCTAACCCGAACCCTAACCCTAACTTAAACCAAAGCACTAACCCTAACCCTAACCCTAACCCAAGCCCTAAAACTAACCCTAACCCTAACTCTAACCCAAACCTAAACCCTAACACAAACCCTAACCCTAACCCTAAACCAAACCTAAACCTTAACCCTAACCTTTACCTTAACCCTAACCTAAACTCTATCACTAACCGTAACACTAACCCTACCCCAAACCAATTCCTAACCCTAACCCTAACCCTAAACCAACCTCTCACAGTAACCTTAACCTAACACTAACCCCAACCCTAACCCTAAACCTAACCATAACCCAACCCTAACCCTAACCCTAACCCTAACCCTAACCCAAAACCTAACCCAAATCCTAACCCTAACCCTCACCCTAACTCAAACCGTAACCCTAACCCTAAACCGAACCGTATCCCTAACACAAACCCTAAACCTAACCTAAACTCTAAACCTAATCCTACCCTAAATCCTAACCGTAACACTAACCGTAACCCTAAAAGAAACCCTAACCCAAACCCTAACCCTGACCCCTAACCCAAACCCTAACCCTAACCTTAAACCTAACTCAAACCCTAACCCGATCCCTTACTCGAACCCAAACCCAAACCCTAACCCTAAGCCTAACCCTAAGCCTAAGCCAAAACTTAAACCTAACCCAAACCCTAACCCGATCCCTTAATCTAACCCTAACCCTAAACCTAACCCTAAGCCTAACCCTAAACCTAACTTAAACTCTATCCCTAACCCTAACACTAACCCTACCCAAAACCAATCCCTAACCCTAACCCTAACCCTAACCCTAACCCTAACCCTAAACCCTAACCCTAACCCTAACCCTAACCCTAACCCTAATCCTAACCCTAACCTTAACTCCAACACTAACCCTAAACCTAACCATAAACCAAACCCCAACTCTAAACCTAAGACTAACCCAAACCTAAAACTTAACCCTAACCTTAATCCTAACCCTAACCCTAACCCTAAAACACCCGTTAACATAACCGTAACCTAACCCTTCCCCTAACCCTAACACTAACCCTAAACCAAACCAAACCATAACCCTAACCCTAAACCTAACCCTAACCCTAACCCAAACCCTAACCATAACCTTAAACCTAACCCCAACCCTAAACCGATCCACTGCTCTAATCCTAACCCAAACCCAAACACTAACCTTAAACCTAACCCTAACCCTAACTCAAACCCAAACCCTAACCATAAACCTAACTGTATCCCTAACCTTAACCCTAACCCAAAGCCTAACCCAAACCCTACCCCTAACCCTAACCCTAATCCTAAACCTAACCCTAACCTCATCCTAAACCTAACCCAAACCCTAACCCGATCCCTTAATCTAACCCTAACCCTAACCCTAATCCTAACCCTAACCCTAACCCTATCCCTAATCCTAAACCTAACCCTAACCCTAACCCTAACCCGAACCCTAACCCTAAACATAACACTAAACCAAACCCGAACTCTAAACCTAACTCTAAACCAAACCTCAACCTTAACCGTAACCTTAATCCTAACGCTAACCCTAACCCTAAACCACCCCTAACACTAACCCTAACCCTAACCCTTCCCCTAACCCTAACACTAACCCTAATCTTAACACTAACACTAACGCTAAACATAACCATAACCCTAACCCTAACCCAAACCCAAACTTCAACCCTAACCGTAACCAAAACCCTAACACTAAGCCTAACCCTAACCCTAACCTTAACCCAAACCCTAATCCTAACACTAACACTAACGCTAACCCTAAGCCTAACCCTAACCCTAAGCCAAACCAAAAGCTACTCCTATCCCTAAACCTAACCCTAACCCAAGCCCAAACACTAATCCTAAACATAACCCTAACCCTAACCCTAACCCCTAACCCTAACACTAACCCTAAACCAAACGAAATCATAACTCTAATCCTAAACCAAACCCTAACCCTAACCCTAACCCTAACCCCAACCCTAACCCTAAACCTAACCTTAAACCAAACCCGAACTCTAAACCTAACTCTAAACCATACCTCAACCTTAAACCTAACCTTAATCCTAACACTAACCCTAACCCTAAACCACCCCTAACACTAACCCTAACCCTAACCCTTCCCCTAACCCTAACACTAACCCTAATCCTAACACTATCACTAACGCTAACCATAACCATAACCCTAAGCCTAACCGAAACCCAAACTTCAACCCTAACCCTAACCAAAACCCTAAACCTAACCCTAACCCTAACCCTAACCCAAACCCTAATCCTAACACTAACACTAACGCTAACCCTAAACCTAACACTAACCCTAAGCCAAACCAAAACCTAGTCCTATCCCTAAACCTAACCCTAACCCAAGCCCAAACTCTAATCCTAAACCTAACCCTAACCCTAAAACCTAACCCTAACCCTAACCATCACCCTGACCCTAACCCAAATCCTAACCCTAAACTTAAACCTAACCCTAACCCTAACCCTAATCCTAACCCTAAAAATAACCAAAACCCTAACCCAAACCCTAACCCTAATCCTAACCATAACCCTGACCCTAACCCAAATCCTAACCCTAAACCTAAACCTAACCCTAACCCTAACCCTAACCCTAACCCTAATCCTAAACCTAACCCTAACCCTAACCCTAACACCAACCCTAACCCTAAACCGAACCCTAAACAAACCCGAACTCTAAACCTAACTCTAACCCAAACCTCAACCTTAACCCTAACCTTAATCCTAACCCTAACCCTAACCCTAAACCACCCCTAACACTAACCCTAAACCTAACCCTTCCCCTAACCCTTACACTAACCCTAATCTTAACACTAACATTAACGCTAAACATAACCATAACCCTAACCCTAACCCAAACCCAAACTTCAACCCTAACCCTAATCAAAACCCTAACCCTAACCCTAACCCTAACCTAAACCCTCATCCTAACACTAACACTAATGCTAACCCTAACCCTAACCCTAACACTAAGCCAAACCAAAACCTACCCCTATCCCTAAACCTAACCCTAACCCAAGCCCAAACACTAATCCTAACCCTAACCCTAACCCTAAAACCTAACCCTAACCCTAACCATAACCCTGACCCTAACCCAAATCCTAACCCTAACCCTAACCCTAACCCTAACCCTAATCCTAACCCTAAAAATAACCATAACCCTAACCCAAACCCTAACCCTAATCCTAACCATAACCCTGACCCTAACCAAAATCCTAACCCTAAACCTAACCCTAACCCTAACCCTAACCCTAACCCTAACGCTAACACTAATCCTAAACCTAACCCTAACCCTAACCCTAACCCCAACCCTAACCCTAAACCTAACCCTAAACAAACCCAAACTCTAAACCTAACTCTAACCCAAAACTCAACCTGAACCCCAACCTTAATCCTAAATCTAACCCTAAACCTAAACCACCCCTAACACTAACCCTAAACCTAACCCTTCCCCTAACCCTTACACTAACCCTAATCTTAACACTAACATTAACGCTAAACATAACCATAACCCTAACCCTAACCCAAACCCAAACTTCAACCCTAACCCTAACCAAAACCCTAACCCTAACCCTAACCCTAACCCAAAACCTCATCCTAACACTCACACTAACGCTAACCCTAACCCTAACCCTAACCCTAAGCCAAACCAAAACCTACCCCTATCCCTAAACCTAACCATAACCCAAGCCCAAACACTAATCCTAACCCTAACCATAACCCTGACCCTAACCCAAATCCTAACCCTAACCCTAACCCTAACCCTAATCCTAACCCTAAAAATAACCATAACCCTAACCCAAACCCTAACCCTAATCCTAACCATAACCCTGACCCTAACCCTAAACCTAACCCTAACCCTAACCCTAACCCTAACCTTAACCCTAACCCTAATCCTAACCCTAAGCCTAACCCTAACCCAAACCCACACCCTAACCCTGACACTAACAATAACCCCAACCCTAACCCTAACCCTAACTCAAAACTAAACCCTAACACTAACCCTAACCCTAACCCTAAACCTAATCCGAACCCTAAAAGTAACCATAACCCTAACCCAAACCCTAAACCTAACCCTAACCATAACCCTGACCCTAACACAAATCCTAACCCTAACTTTAAACCTAACCCTAACCCTAACCCTAACCCTAGTCCTAAACCAACCCCTAACCCTAACCATAACCCTAACCCCAACCCTAACCCTAAACCTAACCCTAAACCAAACCCTAACCCCAACCCTAACCCTAACCCTAACCCTAACCCTAACCCTATCTCTATCGCCTAGCCCTAACCCTAACCCTAACCATAAGCCAAACCCTAACCCAAACACTAACCCTAACCCTAACCCTAACTCTAAGCCTAACCCTAAACCTAACCCTAACCCAAGCCCAAACACTAACCCCAAAAATAACCCTTACCCTATCGATAACATTAACCCTAACACAAACCAAACCCTAAACCTAACCCTAACCCTAACGCTAACCCTAAAACTAACCCAAAACCTAATCCTAACACTAACCATATCCCTAAACCTAACCCTAACCCTAACACAAACCCTAACCCTAACCCTTACCCTAACCCTAACCCTATCCCAAACCCTAACACTAATCCAAACCCTAACCCTAACCCTAACCCTAACCGAAACCCAAACCCTAATCCTAACACTAAACCTTACCCTAATGCTAATCCTAACACTAACGGTAAAACAAGCACAAACCCTAAACCGAACCCTAACCCTAACCCTATCCCTATCGCCTAGCCCTAACCCCAACCCTAACCCTAAGCCAAACCCTAAGCCTATCTCTAACCCTAACCCTAAACGTAACCCTAACCCAAGCCCAAACACTAACCCTAAACCTAAACCTAACCCTAACCCAAACCCTAACCCAAATCCTAACCCAAATACTAACCGTAACACTAACCCTAACCCTAACCCTAACCCAAACCCTAACCCTCACCCTAACCCTAAACCCTAAACCTAACCCTAACCTTAACCCTAATCCAAACCCTAACGCAAACCCTAACCCTAACCCTAAACCTAACCCTAACCCTAACCCAAACCCTAACCCAAATCCTAACCCAAATCCTAACCGTAACACTAACCCTAACCCTAACCCTAACCCAAACCTTAACCCTCACCCTAAACCTAAACCCTAACCCTAACCCTAACCTTAACCCTAATCCAAACCCTAATGCAAACCCTAACCCTAACCCTAAACCTAACCCAAACCCTAACCCTATACCTTACTCAAACCCAAACCCAAACCCTAACCCTAACCCTAACCGTAACCCTAACCCTAAACCTAAACCTAACCCAAACCCAAACCCTAACCCTAAGCCTAACACAAATGCTAAACCTAACCTAAACCCAAGCCCTAACCCTAACCCTAACCCAAGCCCTAAAACTAACCCTAACCCTAACCCTAACCCTAACCCTAACCCTAACCCTAACCCTTAACCTAACCCTAACACTAACCCTAAACCAAACCAAACCCTAACCCTATGCCTAAACCTAAACCTAACCCTAATTCAAAACCTAACCCTAAGACTTACCCTAACCGTAGCCCTAAGCCTAAACCTAACCGAAACCCGCACACTAAACCTAACCAGAACCCTAAACCTAACCCGAACCCTAAACCTAACCCTAAACGAAACCGTAACCCTAACCCTAACCCTAACCCTTACCCAAGCCCTAACCCTAACCCTTACCGTAACCCTAACCGTAAGCCTAAACCTAACCCAAACCCACACCCTAACCCTAACACTAACACTAACCCCAACCATAACCCTAAACCTAACTCAAAAATAAACCCTAACACTAACCCTAAAAAAACCCTAACCCTAACCCTAATCCTAATTCTAACCCTAACCATAACCATAACCCTAACCCAAACCCTAACCCTAACCCTAACACTAACCCTGACTCTAACCCAAATCCTAACCCTAAACCTAACCCTAAACCTAACCCTAACCCTAACGCTAAACCAAACCCTAACCCTAACCCTAACTCTAAGCCAAACCCAAAACCTAAACGTAATCCTAACCCTAAACCAATCACAAACCCTATTCCTAACACTAACCCTAACCCTAACCCTAACCCTAACCTAAACCAAAGCACTAACCCTAACCCTAACCCTAACCCAAGCCCTAAAACTAACCCTAAACCTAACCCTAACCCTAACCCAAATCCTAACCCTAACCTTAAACCTAACCCCAACCCTAAACCGATCCCCTGCTCTAATCCTAACCCAAACCCAAACACTAACGTTAAACCTAACCCTAACCCTAACTCAAACCGTAACCCTAACCATAAACCTAACTGTATCCCTATCCTTAACCCTAACCCAAACCCTAACCCAAACCCTACCCCTAACCCTAACCCTAATCCTAAACCTAACCCTAACCTCATCCTAAGCCTAAGCCAAAGCCTAACCTGATCCCTTAATCTAACCCTAACCCTAACCCTAATCGTAACCCTAACCCTAACCCTAACGCTAATCCTAAACCTAACCCTAACCCTAACCCTAACCCAAACCCTAACCCTAAACATAACCCTAAACCAAACCCGAACTCTAAACCTAACTCTAAACCAAACGTCAACCTTAACCGTAACCTTAATCCTAACCCTAACCCTAACCCTAACCCTCCCCTAACACTAACCCTAACCCTAACCCTTGCCCTAACCCTAACACTAACCCTAATCTTAACACTAACACTAACGCTAACCATAACCGTAAACCTAACCCTAACCCTTACCCAAACCCTAACACTAACCTAAACGCTATCCCTAACCCTAACACTAACCCAAACCCTAACCCTAACCGAAACACAAACCCTAATCCTAACACTAAACCTAACCCTAACACTAACCCTAACCCAAGCCCAGACACTAACCCCAACCCTAACCCTAACCCTATCTCTATCGCCTAGCCCTAACACTAACCCTAACCATAAGCCAAACCCTAACCCAAACACTAACCCTAACCCTAACCCTAACCCTAACCCTAACCCTAAACTTAAACCTAACCCAAGCCCAAACACTAACCCCAAAAATAACCCTTACCCTATCGATAACATTAACCCTAACACAAACCAAACCCTAACCCTAACACTAAACCTAACCCTAAAACTAACCCAAACCCTAATCCTAACAGTAACCCTATCCCTAACCCTTACACTAACCCTAACCCTATCCCAAACCCTAACACTAATCCAAACCCTAACCCTAACACTAACCCTAACCAAAACCCAAACCCTAATCCTAACACTAAACCTAACCCTAATACTAATCCTAACACTAACGGTAACCCAAGCCCAAACCGTAAACCGAACCCTAACCCTAACCGTATCCCTATCGCCTAGGCCTAAACCCAACCCTAACCCTAAGCCAAACCCTAAGCCTAACTCTAACCCTAACCCTAAACGTAAACCTAACCCAAGCCCAAACACTAACCCTAAACCTAAACCTAACCCTAACCCAAACCCTAACCCAAATCCTAACCCAAATACTAAACGTAACACTAAACCTAACACTAAACCTAACCCTAACCAAAACCCTAACCCTAACCCTAACCCTAACCCTAATCCTAAACCTAACCCTAACCCTAACCCTAACCCTAACCCTAACCCTAACCCTAATCCTAAACCTAACCCTAACCCTAACCCTAACACCAACCCTAACCCTAAACCTAACCCTAAACAAACCCGAACTCTAAACCTAACTCTAACCCAAACCTCAACCTTAACCCTAACCCTAATCCTAACCCAAACCTGAACCCTAACCCAAACCCAAACCCTAACACTAACCTAAACCCTATCCCTAACCCTAACACTAACCCAAACCCTAACCCTAACCGAAACCCAAACCCTAATCCTAACACTACACTAACCCTAACACTAACCCTAACCCAAGCGCAAACACTAACCCCAACCCTAACCCTAACCCTATCTCTATCGCCTAGCCCTAACCCTAACCCTAACCATAAGCCAAACCCTAACCCAAACACTAACCCTAACCCTAACCCTAACTCTAAGCCTAACCCTAAACCTAACCCTAACCCAAGCCCAAACACTAACCCCAAAAATAACCCTTACCCTATCGATAACATTAACCCTAACACAAACCAAACCCTAAACCTAACCCTAACCCTAACGCTAACCCTAAAACTAACCCAAACCCTAATCCTAACACTAACCCTATCCCTAAACCTAACCCTAACCCTAACACAAACCCTAACCCTAACCCTTACCCTAACCCTAACCCTATCCCAAACCCTAACACTAATCCAAACCCTAACCCTAACCCTAACCCTAACCGAAACCCAAACCCTAATCCTAACACTAAACCTTACCCTAATGCTAATCCTAACACTAACGGTAAAACAAGCACAAACCCTAAACCGAACCCTAACCCTAACCCTATCCCTATCGCCTAGCCCTAACCCCAACCCTAACCCTAATCCAAACCCTAAGCCTATCTCTAACCCTAACCCTAAACGTAACCCTAACCCAAGCCCAAACACTAACCCTAAACCTAAACCTAACCCTAACCCAAACCCTAACCCAAATACTAACCGTAACACTAACCCTAACCCTAACCCTAACCCAAACCCTAACCCTCACCCTAACCCTAAACCCTAAACCTAACCCTAACCTTAACCCTAATCCAAACCCTAACGCAAACCCTAACCCTAACCCTAAACCTAACCCTAACCCTAACCCAAACCCTAACCCAAATCCTAACCCAAATCCTAACCGTAACACTAACCCTAACCCTAACCCTACCCCAAACCTTAACCCTCACCCTAAACCTAAACCCTAACCCTAACCCTAACCTTAACCCTAATCCAAACCCTAATGCAAACCCTAACCCTAACCCTAAACCTAACCCAAACCCTAACCCTATACCTTACTCAAACCCAAACCCAAACCCTAACCCTAACCCTAACCGTAACCCTAACCCTAAACCTAAACCTAACCCAAACCCAAACCCTAACCCTAAGCCTAACACAAATGCTAAACCTAACCTAAACCCAAGCCCTAACCCTAACCCTAACCCAAGCCCTAAAACTAACCCTAACCCTAACCCTAACCCTAACCCTAACCCTAACCCTAACCCTTAACCTAACCCTAACACTAACCCTAAACCAAACCAAACCCTAACCCTAAGCCTAAACCTAAACCTAACCCTAATTCAAAACCTAACCCTAAGACTTACCCTAACCGTAGCCCTAAGCCTAAACCTAACCGAAACCCGCACACTAAACCTAACCAGAACCCTAAACCTAACCCGAACCCTAAACCTAACCCTAAACGAAACCGTAACCCTAACCCTAACCCTAACCCTTACCCAAGCCCTAACCCTAACCCTTACCGTAACCCTAACCGTAAGCCTAAACCTAACCCAAACCCACACCCTAACCCTAACACTAACACTAACCCCAACCATAACCCTAAACCTAACTCAAAAATAAACCCTAACACTAACCCTAAAAAAAAACCTAACCCTAACCCTAATCCTAATTCTAACCCTAACCATAACCCTAACCCTAACCCAAACCCTAACCCTAACCCTAACACTAACCCTGACTCTAACCCAAATCCTAACCCTAAACCTAACCCTAAACCTAACCCTAACCCTAACGCTAAACCAAACCCTAACCCTAACCCTAACTCTAAGCCAAACCCAAAACCTAAACTTAATCCTAACCCTAAACCAATCACAAACCCTATTCCTAACACTAACCCTAACCCTAACCCTAACCCTAACCTAAACCAAAGCACTAACCCTAACCCTAACCCTAACCCAAGCCCTAAAACTAACCCTAAACCTAACCCTAACCCTAACCCAAATCCTAACCCTAACCTTAAACCTAACCCCAACCCTAAACCGATCCCCTGCTCTAATCCTAACACAAACCCAAACACTAACGTTAAACCTAACCCTAACCCTAACTCAAACCGTAACCCTAACCATAAACCTAACTGTATCCCTATCCTTAACCCTAACCCAAACCCTAACCCAAACCCTACCCCTAACCCTAACCCTAATCCTAAACCTAACCCTAACCTCATCCTAAACCTAGCCCAAACCCTAACCTGATCCCTTAATCTAACCCTAACCCTAACCCTAATCCTAACCCTAACCCTAACCCTAACCCTAATCCTAAACCTAACCCTAACCCTAACCCTAACCCAAACCCTAACCCTAAACATAACCCTAAACCAAACCCGAACTCTAAACCTAACTCTAAACCAAACGTCAACCTTAACCGTAACCTTAATCCTAACCCTAACCCTAACCCTAAACCACCCCTAACACTAACCCTAACCCTAACCCTTCCCCTAACCCTAACACTAACCCTAATCTTAACACTAACACTAACGCTAACCATAACCGTAAACCTAACCCTAACCCTTACCCAAACCCTAACACTAACCTAAACGCTATCCCTAACCCTAACACTAACCCAAACCCTAACCCTAACCGAAACCCAATCCCTAATCCTAACACTAAACCTAACCCTAACACTAACCCTAACCCAAGCCCAGACACTAACCCCAACCCTAACCCTAACCCTATCTCTATCGCCTAGCCCTAACACTAACCCTAACCATAAGCCAAACCCTAACCCAAACACTAACCCTAACCCTAACCCTAACCCTAACCCTAACCCTAAACTTAAACCTAACCCAAGCCCAAACACTAACCCCAAAAATAACCCTTACCCTATCGATAACATTAACCCTAACACAAACCAAACCCTAACCCTAACACTAACCCTAACCCTAAAACTAACCCAAACCCTAATCCTAACAGTAACCCTATCCCTAACCCTTACCCTAACCCTAACCCTATCCCAAACCCTAACACTAATCCAAACCCTAACCCTAACACTAACCCTAACCAAAACCCAAACCCTAATCCTAACACTAAACCTAACCCTAATACTAATCCTAACACTAACGGTACCCCAAGCCCAAACCGTAAACCGAACCCTAACCCTAACCGTATCCCTATCGCCTAGGCCTAACCCCAACCCTAAACCTAAGCCAAACCCTAAGCCTAACTCTAACCCTAACCCTAAACGTAAACCTAACCCAAGCCCAAACACTAACCCTAAACCTAAACCTAACCCTCACCCAAACCCTAACCCAAATCCTAACCCAAATACTAAACGTAACACTAAACCTAACCCTAACCCTAACCAAAACCCTAACCCTAACCCTAACCCTAACCCTAATCCTAAACCTAACCCTAACCCTAACCCTAACCCTAACCCTAACCCTAACCCTAATCCTAAACCTAACCCTAACCCTAACCCTAACACCAACCCTAACCCTAAACCTAACCCTAAACAAACCCGAACTCTAAACCTAACTCTAACCCAAACCTCAACCTTAACCCTAACCCTAATCCTAACCCAAACCTGAACCCTAACCCAAACCCAAACCCTAACACTAACCTAAACCCTATCCCTAACCCTAACACTAACCCAAACCCTGACCCTAACCGAAACCCAAACCCTAATCATAAAACTACACTAACCCTAACACTAACCCTAACCCAAGCGCAAACACTAACCCCAACCCTAACCCTAACCCTATCTCTATCGCCTAGCCCTAACCCTAACCCTAACCATAAGCCAAACCCTAACCCAAACACTAACCCTAACCCTAACCCTAACTCTAAGCCTAACCCTAAACCTAACCCTAACCCAAGCCCAAACACTAACCCCAAAAATAACCCTTACCCTATCGATAACATTAACCCTAACACAAACCAAACCCTAAACCTAACCCTAACCCTAACGCTAACCCTAAAACTAACCCAAACCCTAATCCTAACACTAACCCTATCCCTAAACCTAACCCTAACCCTAACACAAACCCTAACCCTAACCCTTACCCTAACCCTAACCCTATCCCAAACCCTAACACTAATCCAAACCCTAACCCTAACCCTAACCCTAACCGAAACCCAAACCCTAATCCTAACACTAAACCTTACCCTAATGCTAATCCTAACACTAACGGTAAAACAAGCACAAACCCTAAACCGAACCCTAACCCTAACCCTATCCCTATCGCCTAGCCCTAACCCCAACCCTAACCCTAAGCCAAACCCTAAGCCTATCTCTAACCCTAACCCTAAACGTCACCCTAACCCAAGCCCAAACACTAACCCTAAACCTAAACCTAACCCTAACCCAAACCCTAAACCAAATCCTAACCCAAATACTAACCGTAACACTAACCCTAACCCTAACCCTAACCCAAACCCTAACCCTCACCCTAACCCTAAACCCTAAACCTAACCCCAAACTTAACCCTAATCCAAAACCTAACGCAAACCCTAACCCTAACCCTAAACCTAACCCTAACCCTAACCCAAACCCTAACCCAAATCCTAACCCAAATCCTAACCGTAACACTAACCCTAACCCTAACCCTAACCCAAACCTTAACCCTCACCCTAAACCTAAACTCTAACCCTAACCCTAACCTTAACCCTAATCCAAACCCTAATGCAAACCCTAACCCTAACCCTAAACCTAACCCAAACCCTAACCCTATACCTTACTCAAACCCAAACCCAAACCCTAACCCTAACCCTAACCGTAACCCTAACCCTAAACCTAAACCTAACCCAAACCCAAACCCTAACCCTAAGCCTAACACAAATGCTAAACCTAACCTAAACCCAAGCCCTAACCCTAACCCTAACCCAAGCCCTAAAACTAACCCTAACCCTAACCCTAACCCTAACCCTAACCCTAACCCTAACCCTTAACCTAACCCTAACACTACCCCTAAACCAAACCAAACCCTAACCCTAAGCCTAAACCTAAACCTAACCCTAATTCAAAACCTAACCCTAAGACTTACCCTAACCGTAGCCCTAAGCCTAAACCTAACCGAAACCCGCACACTAAACCTAACCAGAACCCTATACCTAACCCGAACCCTAAACCTAACCCTAAACGAAACCGTAACCCTAACCCTAACCCTAACCCTTACCCAAGCCCTAACCCTAACCCTTACCGTAACCCTAACCGTAAGCCTAAACCTAACCCAAACCCACACCCTAACCCTAACACTAACACTAACCCCAACCATAACCCTAAACCTAACTCAAAAATAAACCCTAACACTAACCCTAAAAAAAACCCTAACCCTAACCCTAATCCTAATTCTAACCCTAACCATAACCATAACCCTAACCCAAACCCTAACCCTAACCCTAACACTAACCCTGACTCTAACCCAAATCCTAACCCTAAACCTAACCCTAAACCTAACCCTAACCCTAACGCTAAACCAAACCCTAACCCTAACCCTAACTCTAAGCCAAACCCAAAACCTAAACTTAATCCTAACCCTAAACCAATCACAAACCCTATTCCTAACACTAACCCTAACCCTAACCCTAACCCTAACCTAAACCAAAGCACTAATCCTAACCCTAACCCTAACCCAAGCCCTAAAACTAACCCTAAACCTAACCCTAACCCTAACCCAAATCCTAACCCTAACCTTAAACCTAACCCCAACCCTAAACCGATCCCCTGCTCTAATCCTAACCCAAACCCAAACACTAACGTTAAACCTAACCCTAACCCTAACTCAAACCGTAACCCTAACCATAAACCTAACTGTATCCCTATCCTTAACCCTAACCCAAACCCTAACCCAAACCCTACCCCTAACCCTAACCCTAATCCTAAACCTAACCCTAACCTCATCCTAAACCTAACCCAAACCCTAACCTGATCCCTTAATCTAACCCTAACCCTAACCCTAATCCTAACCCTAACCCTAACCCTAACCCTAATCCTAAACCTAACACTAACCCTAACCCTAACCCAAACCCTAACCCTAAACATAACCCTAAACCAAACCCGAACTCTAAACCTAACTCTAAACCAAACGTCAACCTTAACCGTAACCTTAATCCTAACCCTAACCCTAACCCTAAACCACCCCTAACACTAACCCTAACCCTAACCCTTCCCCTAACCCTAACACTAACCCTAATCTTAACACTAACACTAACGCTAACCATAACCGTAAACCTAACCCTAACCCTTACCCAAACCCTAACACTAACCTAAACGCTATCCCTAACCCTAACACTAACCCAAACCCTAACCCTAACCGAAACCCAAACCCTAATCCTAACACTAAACCTAACCCTAACACTAACCCTAACCCAAGCCCAGACACTAACCCCAACCCTAACCCTAACCCTATCTCTATCGCCTAGCCCTAACACTAACCCTAACCATAAGCCAAACCCTAACCCAAACACTAACCCTAACCCTAACCCTAACCCTAACCCTAACCCTAAACTTAAACCTAACCCAAGCCCAAACACTAACCCCAAAAATAACCCTTACCCTATCGATAACATTAACCCTAACACAAACCAAACCCTAACCCTAACACTAACCCTAACCCTAAAACTAACCCAAACCCTAATCCTAACAGTAACCCTATCCCTAACCCTTACCCTAACCCTAACCCTATCCCAAACCCTAACACTAATCCAAACCCTAACCCTAACACTAACCCTAACCAAAACCCAAACCCTAATCCTAACACTAAACCTAACCCTAATACTAATCCTAACACTAACGGTAACCCAAGCCCAAACCGTAAACCGAACCCTAACCCTAACCGTATCCCTATCGCCTAGGCCTAACCCCAACCCTAACCCTAAGCCAAACCCTAAGCCTAACTCTAACCCTAACCCTAAACGTAAACCTAACCCAAGCCCAAACACTAACCCTAAACCTAAACCTAACCCTAACCCAAACCCTAACCCAAATCCTAACCCAAATACTAAACGTAACACTAAACCTAACCCTAACCCTAACCAAAACCCTAACCCTCACCCTAACCCTAAACCCTAAACCTAACCCTAACCTTAACCCTAATCCAAACCCTAACGCAAACCCTAACCCTAACCCTAAACCTAACCCAAACCCTAACCCTATACCTTACTCAAACCCAAACCCAAACCCTAACCCTAACCCTAACCGTAACCCTAACCCTAAACCTAAACCTAACCCAAACCCAAACCCTAACCCTAAGCCTAACCCAAACCCTAAACCTAACCTCAACCCAAGCCCTAACCCTAACCCTAACCCAAGCCCTTAAACTAACCCTAACCCTAACCCTAACCCTAACCCTAACCCTAACCCTAACCCTTACCCTAACCCTAACACTAACCCTAAACCAAAACAAACCCTAACCCTAAGCCTAAACCTAACCCTAACCCTAATTCATAACCTAACCCTAACACTTACCCTAACCGTAGCCCTAAGCCTAACCCTAACCCAAACCCGCACACTAAACCTAACCCGAACCTTAAACCTAACCCTAAACGAAACCGTAACCCTAACCCTAACCCTAAACGAAACTTAAACCCTAAACCTAACCCTAACCCTAACAACCCTAACCCTAACCCTAATCCTAAACCTAACCTTAACTCCAACCCTAACCCTAAACCTAACCCTAAACCAAACCCCAACTCTAAACCTAACTCTAACCCAAACTTAAAACTTAACCCTAACCTTAATCCTAAACCTAACCCTAACCCTAAACCACCCCTTAACATAACCCTATCTCTATCGCCTAGCCCTAACACTAACCCTAACCATAAGCCAAACCCTAACCCAAACACTAACCCTAACCCTTCCCCTAACCCTAACACTAACCCTAAACCAAAGCAAACCGTAACCCTAACCCTAAACCTAACCCTAAACCTAATCCTACCCTAAACCCTAACCGTAACACTAACCGTAACCCTAAAATAAACCCTAACCCAAACACTAACCCTGACCCCTAACCCTAACCCTAAACTTAACCCTAATCCAAACCCTAACGTGATCCCTTACTCTAACCCAAACCCAAACCCTAACCCTAACCCTAACCCTAACCCTAACCGTAACCCTAACCCTAAACCTAAACCTAACCCAAACACAAACCCTAACCCTAAGCCTAACCCAAACCTTAAACCTAACCTAAACCCAAGCCCTAACCGTTACCCTAACCCTGACCCAAGCCCTAAAACTAACCCTAACCCTAACCCTAACCCAAACCTAAACCCTAACCCAAACCCTGACCCTAACCCTAACCCTAAACCAAACCTAAACCCTAACCCTAACACTAACCGTAACCCTAAATCTAACCCTAATCCTAAACCTAATCCTAACCCTAACCCTAACCCTAACCCCAACCCTAACCCTAAAACTAACCCTAAACCAAACCCCAACTCTAAACCTAACTCTAACCCAAACCTAAATCTTAAACCTAACCTTAATCTTAACCCTAACCATAAACCTAAACCACCCTTAATCCTAACCCTTCCCCTAACCCTAACACTAACCCTAAACCAAACCAAACCCTAACCCTAACACTAAACCTAACCCTAACCCTAACCCAAACCCTAAATCTAACACTTACCCTAACCCTAACCCTAAGCCTAATCCTAAACCAAACCCACACCCTAACCCTAACCATAACCCTAACCCTAACCCTAACCTAAACCGAAACCCTAACCCTAAACCTAACCCAAACCCAATCTTCAACCCTAACCCTAACCCTAACCCTAACCCTAACCCTAACCCAAACCCTAATCCTAACACTAACGATAACGCTAACCCTAACCCTAACCCTAAAGCTAAGCCAAACCAAAACCTACTCCTATCCCTAAAGCTAACCCTAACCCAAGCCCAAACACTAATCCTAACCCTAACCCTAACCCTAACCCTAAAACCTAACCCTAAACCTAAACCTAACCCAAACCCAAACCCTAACCCTAACCCTAACCCAAACCCTTACCCGATCCCTTAATCTAACCCTAACCCTAACCCTAAACCTAAACCTAAACCTAACCTAAACTCTATCCCTAACCCTAACACTAATCTTACCCCAAACCAATCCCTAACCCTAACCCTAACCCTAAACCTAACCCTAAACCAAACCTAAACCCTAACCCTAACCCTAACCCTAACCCTAACCCTAAACCTAAACCTAAACCTAAACCTAACCCAAACCCAAACCCTAACCCTAACCCTAACCCAAACCCTTAACCGATCCCTTAATCTAACGCTAACCCTAACCCTAACCCTAACCATAAACCTAACCTAAACTCTATCCCTAACCCTAACACTAATCTTACCCCAAACCAATCCCTAACCCTAACCCTAACCCTAACCCTAACCCTAAAGCAAACCTAAACCCTAACCCTAACCTTAACCCTAACCCTAACCCTAACCCTAATCCTAAACCTAACCCTATCACTAACTCTAATCCTAACCCCAACCCTAACCCTAAACCTAACGCTAAACCAAACCCCAACTCTAAAGCTAACTCTAACCCAAACCTAAAACTTAACCCTAACCTTAATGCTAACCCTAACCCTAATCCTAACCCACCCCTAACACTAATCCTAACCCTAACACTTCCCCTAACCCTAACACTAACCCTAAACCAAACCAAACCGTAACTATAACCCTAAACCTAACCCTAACCCTAACCCAAACCCTAAACCTAACACAAACCGTAACCATAACACTAACCCTAACACTAACCCAAACCCTAACCCTAACCCTAACCCTAACCCAAACCCTAAACCTAAACTTAAACCTAACCCAAACCCCAACCCGATCACTTGCTCTAACCCAAACCCAAACCCTAACCCTAACTCTAAACCTAAACCTAACCTAAACACAAACCCTAACCCTAACCCTAACCCAAACCGTAAACCTAACCTAAACCCAAGCACTAACCCTTACCCTAACCCTAACCCAAGCCATAAAACTAACCCTAACCCTAACCCTAACCCAAACCCAAACTTCAACCCTAACCCTAACCAAAACCCTAACCCTAACCCTAACCCTAACCCAAACCCAAACCCTCATCCTAACACTAACATTAACGCTAACCCTAACCCTAACCCTAACCCTAAGCCAAACCAAAACCTACTCCTATCCCTAAACCTAACACTAACCCAAGCCAAAACACTAATCCTAACCCTAACCCTAACCCTAACACTAAAACCTAACCCTAACCCTAACCTTAACCCTAACCCAAACCCTAACCCAAACCGAAACCCTAAACCTAACCCTAACCCTAAACCTATCACAAACCGTAAACCTAAACCTAACCCTACCCTAAACCCTAACCGTAACACTAACCCTAACCCTATCCCTATCGCCTAGCCCTAACCCTAACTCTAACACTAACTCTAACCCTAAGCCAAACCCTAACCCTAACTCAAACCGTAACCCTAACCATAAACCTAACTGTATCCCTAAAATTAAACCTAACCCAAACCCTAAGCCAAACCCTACCCCTTACCCTAAATCTAACCCGAACCCTAACACTAAGCCTATCCCAAACTCTAAACCTAACCTAAACCCAAGCCCTAACTCTAACCCTAAGCCTAACCCAAGCCCTAAAACAAACCCTAACCCTAATCTAACCCAAACCTGAACCCTAACCCAAACCCAAACCCTAACACTAACCTAAACCCTATCCCTAACCCTAACACTAACCCAAACCCTTACCCTAACCGAAACCCAAACCCTAATCCTAACACTAAACCTAACCCTAACACTAACCCTAACCCAAGCCCAAACACTGACCCCAACCCTAACCCTAAGCCTATCCCTATCGCCTAGCCCTAACCCTAACCCTAACCATAAGCCAAACCCTAACCCAAACACTAACCCTAACCTAACCCTAACTCTAAACCTAACCCTAAAACTAACCCTAACCCAAGCCCAACCACTAAGCCCAAAAATAAACCTTACCCTATCCATAATATTAACCCTAACACAAATCAAAACCTAAACTTAACCCTAACCCTAACCCTAAACCTAAAACTAACCCAAACCCTAATCCTAACACTAACCCTATCCCTAACCCTAACCCTAAACCTAACACAAATCCTAACCCTAACCCTTACCCTAATCCTAACCCTATCCCAAACCCTAACACTAATCCAAACCCTAACCCTAACGCTAACCCTAACCGAAACCCAAACACTAATCCTAATACTAAACCAAACCCTAATGCTAATCCTAACACTAACGGTAACCCAAGCCCAAACCCTAAACCGAACCCTAACCCTAACCCTATCCCTATCGCCTAGCCCTAACCCTAAGCCTAACTCGAACCCTAACCCTAAACGTAACCCTAACCCAAGCCCAAACACTAACCCTAAACCTAACCCTAACCCTAACCCAAACCCTAACCCAAATCCTAACCCAAATCCTAACCTTAACACTAACCGTAACCCTAACACAAACCCTAACTCTGACCCCTAACCCTAACCCTAACCTTAACCCTAATCCAAACCCTAACGCAAACCCTAACCCTAACCCTAACTCTGACCCCTAACCCTAACCCTAACCTTAACCCTAACCCTAACCCTAACCCTAACCCTAACCCTAACCCTAACCCAAACCCTAACCCTATAACTTACTCTAACCCAAACCCAAACCCTAACCCTAACCCTAACCCTAACCCTAACCCTAAACCTAACCCTAACCCAAACCCTAACCCTAACCCTAAGCATAACCCAAACCCAAACCCTAAACCTAACCTAAATCCAAGCCCTAACCCTAACCCTAACCCAAGCCCTAAAACTAACCCTAACCCTAACCCTAACCCTAACCCTAACCCTAACCCTTACCCTAACATTAACACTAACCCTAAACCAAACCAAACCCTAACCCTAAGCCTAAACCTAACCCTAACCCTAAATCAAAACCTAACCCTAACACTTACCCTAACCGTAGCCCTAAGCCTAACCCTAACCCAAACCCGCACACTAAACCTAACCCGAACCCTAAAACTAACCCGAAACGAAACTGTAACCCTAACCCTAACCCTAACCCTTACACAAGCCCTAACCCTAACCCTTACCCTAACCCTAACCGTAAGCCTAAACCTAACCCAAACCCACACCCTAACCCTAACACTAACACTAACCCCAACCGTAACCCTAACCCTAACCCTAAACTTAACTCAAACCTAAACCCTAACACTAACCCTAAAACAAACCCTAACCCTAACCCTAATCCTAATTCTAACCCTAACCATAACCATAAACCTAACCCAAACCCTAACCCTAACCCTAACACTAACCCTGACTCTAACCAAAATCCTTACCCTAAACCTAACCCTAAACCTAACCCTAACCCTAACGCTAAACCAAACCCTAACCCTAACCCAAACCCTAACCCAAAACCTAACCCAAATCCTAACCGTAACACTAACCGTAACCCTAACACAATCCCTAATCCTAACCCTAACTCTGATCCCTAACCCTAACCCTAACCTTAACCCTAATCCAAACCCTAACGCAAACCCTAACCCTAACCCTAAACCCAACCCAAACCCTAACCCTATAACTTACTCTAACCCAAACCCAAACCCTAACCCTAACCCTAACCGTAACCCTAACGCTAAACCTAAACCTAACCCAAACCCAAGCCCTAAACCTAAGCCTAAACCAAACCCTAAACTTAACCTAAATCCAAGCCCTAACCCTAACCCTAACCCAAGCCCTAAAACTAACCCTATCAGTAACCCTAACCCAAACCTAAACCCTAACACAAACCCTAAACCTAACCCTAAACCAAACCTAAAACTTAACCCTAACCCTAACCCTAACCCTAACCTAAACTCTATCACTAACCCTAACACTAACCCTACCCCAAACCAATCCCTAACCCTAACCCTAACCCTAACCCTAAGCCTAAACCAACCTCTCACAGTAACCTTAACCTAACCCTAACCCCAACCCTAACCCTAAACCTAACCTTAAACGAAACCCTAACCCTATCCCTAACCCCAACCCTAACCCTAAACCTAACCTTAAACGAAACCCTAACCTTAGCCCTAACCC
Source organism: Eospalax fontanierii (assembly GCA_035773235.1). Classification (NCBI taxonomy): domain Eukaryota; kingdom Metazoa; phylum Chordata; class Mammalia; order Rodentia; family Spalacidae; genus Eospalax; species Eospalax fontanierii. Next base: position 767,367 of record CM069537.1, read on the forward strand.
TAACACTAACCCTGACCCTAACCCAAATCCTAACCCTAACCCTAACCCTAACCCTAACCCTAACCCTAACCCTAAACCAAACCCTAACCCTAACCCTAACCCTAACCCAAACCCAAACCTAACACTAACCCTAACCCTAAACCTAACACAAACCCTAAACCTAAACCTAAACCTAACCCAAACCCTAACCCTATACCTTACTCAAACCCAAACCCAAACCCTAACCCTAACCCTAACCGTAACCCTAACCCTAAACCTAAACCTAACCCAAACCCAAACCCTAACCCTAAGCCTAACCCAAACCCTAAACCTAACCTAAACCCAAGCCCTAACCCTAACCCTAACCCAAGCCCTAAAACTAACCCTAACCCTAACCCTAACCCAAACCTAAACCCTAACCCTAACCCTAACACAAACCCTAAACCTCACCTAAACCCAAGCCCTAACCCTAACCCTAACCCAAGCCCTAAAACTAACCCTAACCCTAACCCTAACCCAAACCTAAACCCTAACCCTAACCCTAACACAAACCCTAAACCTCACCTAAACCCAAGCCCTAACCCTAACCCTAAACCTAACCCAAGTGCTAAAACTAACAGTAACCCTAACCCTAACCCTAACCCTTACCCTAACCCTAACACTAACCCTAAACCAAACCAAACACTAACCCTAAGCCTAAACCTAACCCTAACCCTAATTCAAACCCTAACCCTAACACTTACCCTAATCCTAGCCCTAAGCCTAATCCTAACCCAAACCCACACGCTAAACATAACACGAACCCTAAACCTAACCCTTACAATAGCCCTAACCCTAACCCTTACTCTAACCATAACCCTAAGCGTAACCCTAACCCAAACCCACACCCTAACCCTAACACTAACACTAACCCCAACCCTAACCCTAACCCTAACTCAAAACTAAACCCTAACACTAACCCTAACCCTAACCCTAAACCTAATCCTAACCCTAAAAGTAACCATAACCCTAACCCAAACCCTAACCCTAACCCTAACCATAACCCTGACCCTAACACAAATCCTAACCCTAACCTTAAACCTAACCCTAACCCTAACCCTAACCCTAATCCTAAACCAAACCCTAACCCTAACCCTAACCCTAACCCCAACCCTAACCCTAAACCTAACCCTAAACCAAACCCGAACTCTAAACCTAACTCTAAACCAAACCTCAACCTTAAACCTAACCTTAATCCTAACACTAACCCTAACCCTAAACCACCCCTAACACTAACTCTAACCCTAACCATTCCCCTAACCCTAACACTAACCCTAATCCTAACACTATCACTAACGCTAACCATAACCATAACCCTAAGCCTAACCGAAACCAAACCTTCAACCCTAACCCTAACCAAAACCCTAACCCTAACCCTAACCCTAACCCTAACCCAAACCCTAATCCTAACACTAACACTAACGCTAACCCTAAACCTAACCCTAACCCTAAGCCAAACCAAAACCTACTCCTATCCCTAAACCTAACCCTAACGCAAGCCCAAACTCTAATCCTAACCCTAACCCTAACCCTAAAACCTAACCCTAACCCTAACCATAACCCTGACCCTAACCCAATTCCTAACCCTAACCCTAAACCTAACCCTAACCCAAACCCAAACTTCAACCCTAACCCTAACCAAAACCCTAACCCAAACCCTAACCCTAATCAAAACCATAACCCTAACCCTAACCCAAATCCTAACCCTAAACCTAACCCTAAACCTAACCGTAACCCTAACTCTAAACCTAATCCTAAACCTAACCCTAAGCCTAACCCTAACCCCAACCCTAACGCTAAACCTAACCCTAAACAAACCCGAACTCTAAACCTAACTCTAACCAAACCTCAACCTTAACCCTAACCTTAATCCTAAACGTAACCCTTACCCTAAACCCCCCCTAACACTAACCCTAACCCTAACCCTTCCCCTAACCCTAACACTAACCCTAATCTTAACACTAACATTAACGCTAAACATAACCATAACCCTAACCCTAACCCAAACCCAAACTTCAAACCTAACCCTCACCAAAACCCTAACCCTAACCCTAACCCTAACCCAAAACCTCATCCTAACACTCACACTAACGCTACCCCTAACCCTAACCCTAACCCTAAGCCAAACCAAAACCTACCCCTATCCCTAAACCTAAACCTAACCCAAGCCCAAACACTAATCCTAGCCCTAACCATAACCCTGACCCTAACCCAAATCCTAACCCTAACCCTAACCCTAACCCTAACTCTAACCCTAATCCTAACCCTAAAAATAACCATAACCCTGACCCAAACCCTAACCCTAATCCTAACCATAACCCTGACCCTAACAAAAATCCTAACCCTAAACCTAACCCTAACCCTAACCCTAACCCTAACCCTAACCCTAACCCTAGTCCTAAACCTAACCCTAACCCTAACCCTAACCCCAAACCTAACCCTAAACCTAACCCTAAACAAACCCGAACTCTAAACCTAAATCTAACCCAAAACTCAACCTTAACCCTAACCTTAATCCTAACCCTAACCCTAACACTAAACCACCCCTAACACTAACCCTAACCCAAACCCTTCTCCTAACCCTAACACTAACCCTAATCTTAACACTAACACTAA
>CM069537.1:775000-790000 GCA_035773235.1 Eospalax fontanierii
CTAATCCTAACCCAAACCCTAAATCTAACACTTACTCTAACCCTAACCCTAAGCCTAATCCTAAACCAAACCCACACCCTAACCCTAACCATAACCCTAACCCTAACCCTAACCTAAACCGAAACCCTAACCCTAAACCTAACCCAAACCCAATCTTCAACCCTAACCCTAACCCTAACCCTAACCCTAACCCTAACCCAAACCCTAATCCTAACACTAACGATAACGCTAACCCTAACCCTAACCCTAAACCTAAGCCAAACCAAAACCTACTCCTATCCCTAAACCTAACCCTAACCCAAGCCCAAACACTAATCCTAACCCTAACCCGAACCCTAACCCTAAAACCTATCCCTAAACCTAAACCTAACCCAAACCCAAACCCTAACCCTAACCCTAACCCTAACCCTTACCCGATCCCTTAATCTAACCCTAACCCTAACCCTAACCCTAAACCTAAACCTAACCTAAACTCTATCCCTAACCCTAACACTAATCTTACCCCAAACCAATCCCTAACCCTAACCCTAACCCTAACCCTAAACCTAAACCAAACCTAAACCCTAACCCTAACCCTAACCCTAACCCTAAACCTAAACCTAATCCTAACCCAAACCCAAACCCTAACCCTAACCCTAACCCAAACCCTTAACCGATCCCTTAATCTAACCCTAACCCTAACCCTAACCCTAAACCTAACCTAAACTCTATCCCTAACCCTAACACTAATCTTACCCCAAACCAATCCCTAACCCTAACCCTAACCCTAACCCTAACCCTAAACCAAACCTAAACCCTAACCCTAACCTGAACCCTAACCCTAACCCTAACCCTAATCCTAAACCTAACCCTATCACTAACTCTAATCCTAACCCCAACCCTAACCCTAAACCTAACGCTAAACCAAACCCCAACTCTAAACCTAACTCTAACCCAAACCTAAAACTTAACCCGAACCTTAATCCTAACCCTAACCCTAATCCTAAACCACCCCTAACCCTAATCCTAACCCTAACCCTTCCCCTAACCCTAACACTAACCCTAAACCAAACCAAACCGTAACTATAACCCTAAACCTAACCCTAACCCTAACCCAAACCCTAAACCTAACACAAACCGTAACCATAACACTAACCCTAACACTAACCCAAACCCTAACCCTAACCCTAACCCTAACCCAAACCCTAAACCTAAACTTAAACCTAACCCAAACCCTAACCCGATCACTTGCTCTAACCCAAACCCAAACCCTAACCCTAACCCTAAACCTAAACCTAACCTAAACACAAACCCTAACCCTAACCCTAACCCAAACCGTAAACCTAACCTAAACCCAAGCACTAACCCTTACCCTAACCCTAACCCAAGCCATAAAACTAACCCTAACCTTAACCCTAACCCAAACCCAAACTTCAACCCTAACCCTAACCAAAACCCTAACCCTAACCCTAACCCTAACCCAAACCCAAACCCTAATCCTAACACTAACATTAACGCTAACCCTAACCCTAACCCTAACCCTAAGTCAAACCAAAACCTACTCCTATACCTAAACCTAACAGTAACCCAAGCCAAAACACTAATCCTAACCCTAACCCTAACCCTAACCCTAAAACCTAACCCTAACCCTAACCTTAACCCTAACCCAAACCCTAACTCAAACCGAAACCCTAACCCTAACCCTAACCCTAAACCTATCACAAACCCTAAACCTAAACCTAACCCTACCCTAAACCCTAACCGTAACACTAACCCTAACCCTATCCCTATCGCCTAGCCCTAACCCTAACTCTAACACTAACTCTAACCCTAAGCCAAACCCTAACCCTAACTCTAACCCTAACCCTAAACCTAAACCTAACCCAAACCCAAACACTAACCCTAAACCTAACCCTAACCCTAACTCAAACCGTAACCCTACCATAAACCTAACTGTATCCCTAAAATTAAACCTAACCCAAACCCTAAGCCAAACCCTACCCCTTACCCTAACTCTAACCCGAACCCTAACACTAAGCCTATCCCAAACTCTAATCCTAACCTAAACCCAAGCCCTAACTCTAACCCTAAGCCTAACCCAAGCCCTAAAACAAACCCTAACCCTAATCTAACCCAAACCTGAACCCTAACCCAAACCCAAACCCTAACACTAACCTAAACCCTATCCCTAACCCTAACACTAACCCAAACCCTTACCCTAACCGAAACCCAAACCCTAATCCTAACACTAAACCTAACCCTAACACTAACCCTAACCCAAGCCCAAACACTGACCCCAACACTAACCCTAAGCCTATCCCTATCGCCTAGCCCTAACCCTAACCCTAACCATAAGCCAAACCCTAACCCAAACACTAACCCTAACCTAACCCTAACTCTAAACCTAACCCTAAACCTAACCCTAACCCAAGCCCAACCACTAAGCCCAAAAATAAACCTTACCCTATCCATAATATTAACCCTAACACAAATCAAAACCTAAACTTAACCCTAACCCTAACCCTAACCCTAAAACTAACCCAAACCCTAATCCTAACACTAACCCTATCCCTAACCCTAACCCTAAACCTAACACAAATCCTAACCCTAACCCTTACCCTAATCCTAACCCTATCCCAAACCCTAACACTAATCCAAACACTAACCCTAACCCTAACCCTAACCCTAACCGAAACCCAAACCCTAATCCTAATACTAAACCAAACCCTAATGCTAATCCTAACACTAACGGTAACCCAAGCCCAAACCCTAAACCGAACCCTAACCCTAACCCTATCCCTATCGCCTAGCCCTAACCCCAACCCTAACCCTAAGCCAAACCCTAAGCCTAACTCGAACCCTAACCCTAAACGTAACCCTAACCCAAGCCCAAACACTAACCCTAAACCTAACCCTAACCCTAACCCAAACCCTAACCCAAATCCTAACCCAAATCCTAACCGTAACACTAACCGTAACCCTAACACAAACCCTAACACTAACCCTAACTCTGACACCTAACCCTAACCCTAACCTTAACCCTAATCCAAACCCTAACGCAAACCCTAACCCTAACCCTAACTCTGACCCCTAACCCTAACCCTAACCTTAACCCTAACCCTAACAATAACCCTAACCCTAACCCTAACCCTAACCCTAACCCAAACCCTAACCCTATAACTTACTCTAACCCAAACCCAAACCCTAACCCTAACCCTAACCGTAACCCTAACCCTAAACCTAAACCTAACCCAAACCCTAACCCTAACCCTAAGCCTAACCCAAACCCTAAACCTAACCTAAATCCAAGCCCTAACCCTAACCCTAACCCAAGCCCTAAAACTAACCCTAACCCTAACCCTAACCCTAACCCTAACCCTTACCCTAACCCTAACACTAACCCTGAACCAAACCAAACCCTAACCCTAAGCCTAAACCTAACCCTAACCCTAATTCAAAACCTAACCCTAACACTTACCCTAACCGTAGCCCTAAGCCTAACCCTAACCCAAACCCGCACACTAAACCTAACCCGAACCCTAAAACTAACCCGAAACGAAACCGTAACCCTAACCCTAACCCTAACTCTTACACAAGCCCTAACCCTAACCCTTACCCTAACCCTAACCGTAAGCCTAAAACTAACCCAAACCCACACCCTAACCCTAACCCTAACACTAACCCCAACCGTAACCCTAACCCTAACCCTAACCTTAACTCAAACCTAAACCCTAACACTAACCCTAAAACAAACCCTAACCCTAACCCTAATCCTAATTCTAACCCTAACCATAACCATAAAACTAAACCAAACCCTAACCCTAACCCTAACACTAACCCTGACTCTAACCAAAATCCTAACCCTAAACCTAACCCTAAACCTAACCCTAACCCTAACGCTAAACCAAACCCTAACCCTAACCCAAACCCTAACCCAAATCCTAACCCAAATCCTAACCGTAACACTAACCGTAACCCTAACACAAACCCTAACCCTAACCCTAACTCTGATCCCTAAACCTAACCCTAACCTTAACCCTAATCCAAACCCTAACGCAAACCCTAACCCTAACCCTAAACCTAACCCAAACCCAAGCCCTAAACCTAAGCCTAAACCAAACCCTAAACCTAACCTAAATCCAAGCCCTAACCCTAACCCTAACCCAAGCCCTAAAACTAACCCTATCCGTAACCCTAACCCAAACCTAAACCCTAACACAAACCCTAAACCTTACCCTAAACCAAACCTAAACCTTAACCCTAACCCTAACCCTAACCCTAACCTAAACTCTATCACTAACCCTAACACTAACCCTACCCCAAACCAATCCCTAACCCTAACCCTAACCCTAACACTAAGCCTAAACCAACCTCTCACAGTAACCTTAACCTAACCCTAACCCCAACCCTAACCCTAAACCTAACCTTAAACGAAACCCTAACCCTATCCCTAACCCCAACCCTAACCGTAAACCTAACCTTAAACGAAACCCTAACCTTAGCCCTAACCCTAACACTAACCCTGACCCTAACCCAAATCCTAACCCTAACCCTAACCCTAACCCTAACCCTAACCCTAACCCTAAACCTAAACCAAACCCTAACCCTAACCCTAACCCTAACCCTAACCCTAACCCAAACCCAAACCTAACACTAACCCTAACCCTAAACCTAACACAAACCCTAAACCTAAACCTAAACCTACCCTAAACCCTAACCGTAACACTAACCCTATCGCCTAGCCCTAACCCCAACCCTAACCCTAACCCAAATCCTAACCCTAATTCTAACCCTAACCCTAAACCTAACCCTAACCCAAGCCCAAACACTAACCCTAAACCTAACCCTAACCCTAACCCAAACCCTAACACAAATCCTAACCCTAACCCTCACCCTAACACAAACCGGAACCGTATCCCTTACCCTAAACCTAACCCTTCCCCAAAACCTAACCGTAACACTAACCGTAACCCTAACCCTAACCCTAACCCAAACCCTAACCCTCACCCTAACCCTATCCCGTAACCCTAACCCTAACTTTAACCCTAATCCCAACCCTAATCCAAACCCTAAACCTAACCCTAAACCTAACCCAAACCCTAACCGTATACCTTACTCTAACCCAAACCCAAACCCTACCCCTAACCCTAACCGTATCCTTAACCCTAAACCTAAACCTAACCCAAACCCAAACCCTAACCCTATGCCTAACCCAAACCCTAAACCTAACCTAAACCCAAGCACTAACCCTAACCCTAACCCAAGCCCTAAAACTAACCTTAACCCTAACCCTAACCCTAACCCTAACCGTTACCCTAACCCTAACATTAACTATAAACCAAACCAAACCCTAACCCTAAGCGTAAACCTAACCGTAACCCTAATTCAAACCCTAACGCTAACCCTTACCCTACCCCTAGCCCTAAGCCTAACCCTAACCCAAACCCGCACACTAAACCTAACCAGAACCCTAAACCTAACCCTAAACGAAACCGTAACCCTAATCCTAACCCTAACCCTTACCCAAGCCCTAACCATAACCCTTACCCTAACCCTAAACCTAAACTTAACCCTAACCCTAACTCAAAACTAAACCCTAACACTAACACTAACCCAAACCCTAACCCTAACCCTAATCCTAATCCTAACCCTAACCATAACCATAACCCTAAACCAAACCTTAAACCTAACCCTAACCCTAACCCTGACTCTAACCCAAATCCTAACCCTAAACCTAACCCTAACCCTAACGCTAAACCAAACCCTAACCCTAACCCGAACCCTAACCCAAACCCAAAACCTAACCTTAATCCTAACCCTAAACCTAACACAAACCCTAATATTAACCCTTACCCTAACACTAACCCTAACCCTAACCCTAACCCTAACATAAACCCAAGCCCTAACCCTATCCCTAACCCTAACCCAAGCCCTAAAACAAACCCTAACCCTAATCCTAACCCAAACCTAAACCCTAACACAAACCCTAACCCTAAACCTAAATCAAACCTAAACGCTAACCCTAAACCTAACCCTAACCCTAACCTAAACTCTATCACTAACCCTAACACTAACCCTACCCCAAACCAATCTTAACCCTAACCCTAACCATAACCCTAAACCAACATCTCACAGTAACCTTAACCTAACCCTAACCCCAAACCTAACCCTTACCCTATCCGTAATATTAACCCTAACCCAAATCAAACCCTAACCCTAACCATAACCCTAACCCAAAACCTATACCTAAACCTAACCCTAATCCTAAACCTAACCCTAGCACTAACCCTAAACCTAATCCTAACCCCAACCCTAACCCTAAACTAAACCTTAAACGAAACCCTAACCCTAACCCTAACACTAACCCTGACCCTAAACCAAACCCTAACCCTAACCCTAACCCTAACCCTAACTCAAACCCTAACCCTAACCCTAACCGTAACCCTAAACCTAACACAAACCCTAAACCTAAACCTAACCCTACCCTAAACCCTAATGGTAACACTAACCCTAAACCTATCACTATCGCCTAGCCCTAACCCTAAATCTAACCCTAACTCTAACCCTAAGCCAAACCCTAACCCTAAATCTAACCCTAACTCTATACCTAACCCTAACCCAAACCCAAACACTAACCCTAAACCTAACCCTAACGCTAACTCAAACAGTAACCCTAACCATAAATCTAACCGTATCCCTAACACAAACCCTAACCCTAAAACTAACCCTAACCCTAAACCTAATCCTACCCTAAACCCTAACCCTAACACTAATCGTAACCCTAACCCAAATCCTAACCCTAACCCTAACCCTAAACCTAACCCTAAACTTAACCCTAACCCAAACCCTAACCCAAACCCTAACCCTAACCTTAAACCTAACCCAAACCCTAACCCGAACCCTTACTCTAACCCAAACCCAAACCCTAAACCTAACCCAAACCATAACCCTAAACCTAAACTTAACCTAACACAAACCGAAACCCTAACCCTAACCCTAACCCAAACCCTTACCCGATCCCTTAATCTAACCCTAACCATAACCCTAACCCTAACCCTAATCCTAACCTAAACTCTATCCCTAACCCTAACACTAATCTTACCCCAAACCAATCCATAAACCTAACCCTAACCCTAACCCTAACCCTAACCCTAACCCTAAACCAAACCTAAACCCTAACCCTAACCCTAACCCTAACCCTAAACCTAATCCTAAACCTAACCCTAACACTAACTCTAATCCTAACCCCAACCCTAACCCTAAACCTAACGCTAAACCAAACCCCAACTCTAAACCTAACTCTAACCCAAACCTAAAACTTAACGCTAACCTTAATCCTAATGCTAACCCTAACCCTAAACCACCCCTAACCCTAATCCTAACCCTAACCCTTCCACTAACCCTAACACTAACCCTAAACCAAACCAAACCGTAATTATAACCCTAAACCTAACCCTAACCCTAACCCTAACCCTAACCCAAACTTCAACCCTAACCCTAACCAAAACACTAACCCTAAACCTAACCCTAACCCTAACCCAAACCCAAACCCTAATCCTAACAGTAACACTAACGCTAAACCTAAACCTAACCCTAACCCTAAGCCAAACCAAAACCTACTCCTATCCCTAAACCTAACATTAACCCAAGCCCAAACACTAATCCTAACCCTAACCCTAACCCTAAAACCTAACCCTAACCCTAAACTTAACCCTAACCCAAACCCAAACCCTAATCCTAACACTAACACTAACGCTAACCCTAACCCTAACCCTAAGTCAAACCTAAACCCTAACACTAACCCTAACCCAAAACCTAACCCTAACCCTAATCCTAATCCTAACCCTAAACATAACCATAACCCTAAACCAAACCATAACCCTAACCCTAACCCTAACCCTGACTCTAACCCAAATCCTAACCCTAAACCTAACCCTAACCCTAACCCTAACCCTAACGCTAAACCAAACCCTAACCCTAACCCGAACCCTAAAGCAAACCCAAAACCTAACCTTAATCCTAACCCTAAACCTAAGACAAACCCTAATCCTAACCCTAACCCTAACCCTAACCCTAACATAAACCCAAGCCCTAACCCTATCCCTAACCCTAACCAAGCTCTAAAACTAACCCTAACCCTAACCCAAACCTAAACCCTAACACAAACACTAACCCTAACCCTAAACCAAACCTAAACGCTAACTCTAAACCTAACCCTAACCCTAACCTAAACTCTATCACTAACCCTAACCCTAACCCTACCCCAAACCAATCCTAACCCTAACCCTAACCCTAACCCTAAACCAACCTCTCACAGTAACCTTAACCTAACCCTAACCCCAAACCTAACCCTTACCGTATCTGTAATATTAACCCTAACCCAAATCAAACCATAACCCTAACCCTAACCCTAACCGTAATCCTAAACCTAAACCTAACCCTAATCCTAAACCTAACCCTAACCCTAACACTAAACCTAATCCTAAGCCCAACCCTAACCCTAAACCTAACCTAAACTCTATCCCTAACCATAACACTAATCTTACCCCAAACCAATCCCTAACCCTAAGACTAACGCTAACCCTAACCCTAAACCTAAACGAAAGCTAAACCCTAACCCTAACCCTAACCCTAACCCTTACTCTAACCCTAAACCACCCCTAACCCTAATCCTAACCCTAACCCATCCCCTAACCCTAACTTTAACCCTAAACCAAACCAAACCGTAACTATAACCCTAAACCTAACCCTAACACTAACCCAAACCCTAAACCTAACACATACCCTAACCATAACACTAACCCTAAACCTAACCCAAATCCTAACCCTAACCATAACCCTAACCCAAACCCTAAACATAAACTTAAACCTAACCCAAACCCTAACCCGATCACTTGCTCTAACCCAAACTCAAACCCTAACCCTAACCCTAAACCTAAACCTAACCTAAACATAAACCCTAACCCTAACCCTAACCCAAACCGTAAACCTAACCTAAACCCAAGCACTAACCCATACCCTAGCCCTAACCCAAGCCCTAAAACTAAGCCTAACCCTAACCCTAACCCAAACTTAACCCTAACCCAAACCCTAACCCTAAACCTAACCCTAAACCAAACCTAAATATTAACCCTAACCCTAACCCTAACCCTAACCCTAACCTAAACTCTATCCCTAACCCTAAACCTAAACCTAACCCTAAACCAAACCTAAACCCTAACCCTAACCCTAACCCTAACCCTAATCCTAAACCTAACCCTAACCCTAACCCTAACCCTAACCCCAAACCTAACCGTAAACCTAACTCTAAACCAAACCCGAACTCTAAACCTAACTCTAAACCAAACCTCAACCTTAACCCTAAACTTAATCCTAACCCTAACCCTAACCCTAAACCACCCCTAACACTAACCCTAACCCTAACCCTTCCCCTAACCCTAACACTAACCCTAAATATAACACTAACACTAACGCTAACCCTAACACTAACCCTAACCCTAACCCAAACCAAAACTTCAACCCTAACCCTAACCAAAAGCCTAACCCCAACCCAAACCCAAACCCTAATCCTAACACTAACACTAACGCTAGCCCTAACCCTAACCCTTACCCTAAGCCAAACCAAAACCTACTCCTATCCCTAAACCTAACACTAACCCAAGCCCAAACACTAATCCTAACCCTAACCCTAACCCTAAAACCTAACCCTAACCCTAACCTTAACCCTAACCAAAACCCAAACCCTAATCCTAACACTAACACCAACGCTAACCCTAACCCTAACCCTAAGCCAAACCAAAACCTACTCCTATTCCTAAACCTAACACTAACCCAAGCCCTAACACTAATCCTAACGCTAACCCTAACTCTAAAACCTAACCCTAACCTTAACCCTAACCCAAACCCTAACCCAAACCGAAACCCTAACCCTAACCCTAACCCTAAACCTAACACAAAGCCTAAACCTAAACCTAACCCTACCCTAAACCCTAACCGTAACACTAACCCTAACCCTATCCCTATCGCCTAGCCCTAACCCTAACTCTAACCCTAAGCCAAACCCTAACCCTAACTCTAACCCTAAATCTAAACCTAACCCTAACCCAAACCCAAACACTAACACTAAACCTAACCCTAACCCTAATTCAAACCGTAACCCTAACCATAAACCTAACTGTATCCCTAACCTTAATCCTAACCCAAACCCTAACCCAACCCCTACCCCTAACCCTAACCCTAACCCGAACCCTAACACTAAGCCTATCCCAAACTCTAAACCTAAGCTAAACCCAAGCCCTAACTCTAAACCTAAGCCTAACCCAAGCCCTAAAACAAACCCTAACCCTAATCCTAACCCAAACTTGAACCCTAACCCAAACACAAACCCTAACACTAACCTAAACACTATCCCTAACCCTAACACTAACCCAAACCCTAACCCTAACCGAAACCCAAACCCTAAAACTAACACTAAAACTAACGCTAACACTAACCCTAACCCAAGCCCAAACACTAACCCCAAACCTAAACCTAACCCTATCCCTATCGCCTAGCCCTAATCCTAACCCTAACCATAAGCCAAACCCTAACCCAAACACTAACCCTAACCTAACCCTAAGTCTAACCCTAACCCTAAACCTAACCCTAACACAAGCCCGAACACTAACCCCAAAAATAACCCTTACCCTATCCATAACATTAACCCTAACACAATTCAAACCGTAACCCTAACCCTAACCCTAACCCTAACCCTAAAACTAACCCAAACCCTAATCCTAACACTAACCCTATCCCTAACCCTAACCCTAACCCTAACCCTAACACAAACCCTAACCCTAACCCTTACCCTAACCCTAACCCTAACCCTATCCCAAACCCTAACACTAATCCAAACCCTAACCCTAACCCTAACCCTAACCAAAACGAAAACCCTAATCCTAACACTAAACCTAACCCTAATGCTAATCCTAACACTAACGGTAACCCAAGCCCAAACCGTAAACCGAACCCTAACCCTAAACGTATCCCTATGGCCTAGCCCTAACCCTAACTCTAATCCTAACTCTAACCATAAGCCAAACCTTAAACCTAACTCTAACCATAACCCTAAACGTAACCCTAACCCAAGCCCAAACACTAACCCTAAACCTAACCCTAACCCTAACCCAAACCCTAACCCAAATCCTTACCCAAATCCTCACCGTAACACTAAGCCTAACCCTAAACCTAACCCAAACCCTAACCCTCACCATAACCCTAAACCCTAACCCTAACGCTAACCTTAACCCTAATCCAAACCCTAACACAAACCCTAACCCTAACTCTAAACCTAACCCAAACCCTAACCCTATACCTTACTCTAACCCTAACCCAAACCCAAACCCTAACCCTAACCCTAACCCTAAATCTAAACCTAACCCAAACCCAAACCCTAACCCTAAGCCTAACCCAAACCCTAAACCTCACCTAAACCCAATCCCTAACCCTAACCCTAAACCTAACCCAAGCGCTAAAACTAACAGTAACACTAACCCTAACCCTAACCCTTACCCTAACCCTAACACTAACCCTAAACCAAACCAAACACTAACCCTAAGCCTAAACCTAACCCTAACCCTAATTCAAACCCTAACCCTAACACTTACCCTAATTCTAGCCCTAAGCCTAACCCTAACCCAAACCCACACGCTAAACATAACCCGAACCCTAAACCTAACCCTTACAATAGCCCTAACCCTAACCCTTACTCTAACCCTAACCCTAAGCCTAACACTAACCCAAACCCACACCCTAACCCTAACACTAACACTAACCCCAACACTAACCCTAACCCTAACTCAAAACTAAACCCTAACACTAACCCTAACCCTAACCCTAAACCTAATCCTAACCCTAAAAGTAAACATGACCCTAACCCAAACCCTAACCCTAACCCTAACCATAACCCTGACCTTAACACAAATCCTAACCCTAACCTTAAACCTAACCCTAACCCTCACCCTAACCCTAATCCTAAACCAAACCCTAACCATAACCCTAACCCTAACCCCAACCCTAACCCTAAACCTAACCCTAAACCAAACCCGAACTCTAAACCTAACTCTAAACCAAACCTCAACCTTAAACCTAACCTTAATCCTAACACTAACACTAACCCTAAACCACCCCTAACACTAACCCTAACCCTAACCCTTCCCCTAACCCTAACACTAACCCTAATCCTAACACTATCACTAACGCTAACCATAACCAAAACCCTAAGCCTAACCGAAACCCAAACTTCAACCCTAACCCTAACCAAAACCCTAACCCTAACCCTAACCCTAACCCTAACCCAAACCCTAATCCTAACACTAACACTAACGCTAACCCTAAACCTAACCCTAACCCTAAGCCAAACCAAAACCTACTCCTATCCCTAAACCTAACCCTAGCCCAAGCCCAAACTCTAATCCTAACCCTAACCCTAACCCTAAAACCTAACCCTAACCCTAACCATAACCCTGACCCTAACCCAATCCCTAACCCTAACCCTAAACCTAACCCTAACCCTAAACCTAATCCTAACCCTAAAAATAACCATAACCCTAACCCAAACCCTAACCCTAATCCTAACCATAACCCTGACCCTAACCTAAATCCTAACCCTAAACCTAACCCTAACCCTAACCCTAACCCTAACCCTAACCCTAATCCTAAACCTAACCCTAACCCTAACCCTAACCCCCACCCTAACGCTAAACCTAACCCTAAACAAACCCGAACTCTAAACCTAACTCTAACCCAAACCTCAACCTTAACCCTAACCTTAATCCTAACCCTAACCCTAACCCTAAACCACCCCTAACACTAACCCTAACCCTAACCCTTCCCCTAACCCTAACACTAACCCTAATCTTAACACTAACATTAACGCTAAACATAACCATAACCCTAACCCTAACCCAAACCCAAACTTCAACCCTAACCCTAACCAAAACCCTAACCCTAACCCTAACCCTAACCCAAAACCTCATCCTAACACTCACACTAACGCTAACCCTAACCCTAACCCTAACCCTAAGCCAAACCAAAACCTACCCCTATCCCTAAACCTAACCCTAACCCAAGCCCAAACACTAATCCTAACCCTAACCATAACCCTTGCCCTAACCCAAATCCTAACCCTAACCCTAACCCTAACCCTAACCCTAACCCTAATCCTAGCCCTAAAAATAACCATAACCCTAACCCAAACCCTAACCCTAATCCTAACCATAACCCTGACCCTAACCCAAATCCTAACCCTAAACCTAACCCTAACCCTAACCCTAACCCTAACCCTGACCCTCACCCTACTCGTAACCCTACCCCTAACCCTCACCCAAACCCCAACCCTACCCCTAAACCTAACCCTAAACAAACCCGAACTCTAAACCTAACTCTAACCCAAACCTCAACCTTAACCCTAACCTTAATCATAACCCTAACCCTAACCCTAAACCACCCCTAACACTAACCCTAACCCTAACCCTTCTCCTAACCCTAACACTAACCCTAATCTTAACACTAACACTAACGCTAAACATAACCATAACCCTAACCCTAACCCAAACCCAAACTTCAACCCTAATCCTAACCAAAACCCTAACCCTAACCCTAACCCTAACCCAAACCCTAATCCTAACACTAACACTAACGCTAACCCTAACCCTAACCCTAACCCTAAGCCAAACCAAAACCTACTCCTATCCCTAAACCTAACCCTAACCCAAGCCCAAACACTAATCCTAACCCTAACCCTAACCCTAAAACCTAACCCTAACCCTAACCTTAACCCTAACCCAAACCCTAACCCAAACCCTATCCCTAACCCTAACGGTAACCCGAACCCTAACACTAAGCCTATCCCAAACTCTAAACCTAACCTAAACCCAAGCCCTAACTCTAACCCTAAGCCTAACCCAAGCCCTAAAACAAAACCTAACCCTAATCCTAACCCAAACCTGAAACCTAACCCAAACCCAAACCCTAACACTAACCTAAACCCTATCCCTAAACCTAACACTAACCCAAACCCTAACCCTAACCGAAACCCAAACCCTAATCCTAACACTAAACCTAACCCTAGCCCAAACACTAACCCCAACCATGACCCTAACCCTATCTCTATCGCCTAGCCCTAACCCTAACCCTAACCATAAGCCAAACCCTAACCCAAACACTAACCCTAACCCTAACTCTAACCCTAACCCTAAACCTAACCCTAACCCAAGCCCAAACACTAACCCCAAAAATAACCCTTACCCTATCGATAACATTAACCCTAACACAAACCAAACCCTAAACCTAACCCTAACCCTAACCCTAACCCTAACCCTTCCCCTAACACTAACACTAACCCTAATCCTAACACTATCACTAACGCTAACCATAACCATAACCCTAAGCCTAACCGAAACCCAAACTTCAACCCTAACCCTAACCAAAACCCTAACCCTAACCCTAACCCTAACCCTAACCCTAACCCAAATCATAATCCTAACACTAACACTAACGCTAACCCTAAACCTAACCCTAACCCTAAGCCAAACCAAAACCTACTCCTATCCCTAAACCTAACCCTAACCCAATCCCAAACTCTAATCCTAACCCTAACCATAATCCTGACCCTAACCCAAATCCTAACCCTAACCCTAACCCTAAACCTAACCCTAACCCTAATCCTAACCCTAAAAATAACCATAAGCCTAACCCAAACCCTAACCCGAATCCTAACCATATCCCTGACCGTAACCCAAATCCTAACCCTAACCCTAGCCCTAACCACAACCCTAACCCTTGTCCTAAACCTAACCCTAACCCTAACCCTAACACTAACCCCAACCCTAACCCTAAACCTAACCCTAAACAAACCCGAACTCTAAACCTAATTCTAACCCAAACCTCAACCTTAACCCTAACCTTAATCCTAACCCTAACCCTAACCCTAAACCACCCCTAACACTAACCCTAACCCTAACCCTTCCCCTAACCCTAACA
>CM069537.1:795000-810000 GCA_035773235.1 Eospalax fontanierii
CACTAAACCTAACCCTAACCCTTCCCCTAACCCTAACACTAACCCTAATCTTAACACTAACATTAACGCTAAACATAACCATAACCCTAACCCTAACCCAAACCCAAACTTCAACCCTAACCCTAACCAAAACCCTAACCCTAACCCTAACCCTAACCCAAACCCTCATCCTAACACTAACACTAACGCTAACCCTAACCCTAACCCTAACCCTAAGACAAACCAAAACCTACCCCTATTCCTAAACCTAACCCTAACTCAAGCCCAAACACTAATCCTAACCCTAACCCTAACCCTAAAACCTAACCCTAACCATAACCCTAACCCTAACCCTAACTCTAACCCTAACCCTAAACCTAACCCTAACCCAATCCCAAACACTAACCCAAAAATAACCCTTACCCTATCGATAACATTAACCCTAACACAAACCAAACCCTAAACCTAACCCTAAACCTAACCCTAACCCTAAAACTAACCCAAACCCTAATCCTAACACTAACCCTATCCCTAACCCTAACCCTAACCCTAACACAAAACCTAACCCTAACCCTTACCCTAACCCTAACCCTATCCCAAACCCTAACACTAATCCAAACCCTAACCCTAACCCTAACCCTATCCCTATCGCCTAGCCCTAACCCCAACCCTAACCCTAAGCCAAACCCTAAGCCTAACTCTAACCCTAAACCTAAACGTAACCCTAACCCAAGCCCAAACACTAACCCTAAACCTAACCCTAACCCTAACAAAAACCCTAACCCTAACCCTATCCCAAACCCTAACCCTCACCCTAACCCTAAACCCTAACCCTAACCCTAACCTTAACCCTAATCCAAACCCTAACGCAAACCCTAACCCTAACCCTAAACCTAACCCAAACCCTAACCCTATACCTTACTCAAACCCAAACCCAAACCCTAACCCTAACCCTAACCGTAACCCTAACCCTAAATCTAAACCTAACCCAAACCCAAACCCTAACCCTAAGCCTAACCCAAACCCTAAACCTAACCTAAACCCAAGCCCTAACCCTAACCCTAACCCAAGCCATAAAACTAACCCTAACCCTAACCCTAACCCAAACCTAAACCCTAACCCTAACCCTAACCCAAACACTAAACCTCACCTAAACCCAAGCCCTAACCATAACCCTAAACCTAACCCAAGCGCCAAAACTAACAGTAACCCTAACCCTAACCCTAACCCTTACCCTAACCCTAACACTAACCCTAAACCTAAACCAAACCAAACACTAACCCTAAGCCTAAACCTAAACCTAACCCTAATTCAAACCCTAACACTTACCCTAATCCTAGCCCTAAGTCTAACCCTAACCCAAACCCACACGCTAAACATAACCCGAACCCTAAACCTAACCCTTACAATAGCCCTAACCCTAACCCTTACTCTAACCCTAACCCTAAGCGTAACCCTAACCCAAACCCACACCCTAACCCTAACACTAACACTAACCCCAACCCTAACCCTAAACCTAACTCAAAGCTAAACCCTAACACTAACCCTAACCCTAACCGTAAACCTAATCCTAACCCTAAAAGTAACCATAACCCTAACCCAAACCCTAACCCTAACCCTAACCATAACCCTGACCCTAACACAAATCCTAACCCTAACCTTAAACCTAACCCTAACCCTAACCCTAACCCTAATCCTAAACCAAACCCTAACCCTAACCCTAACCCTAACCCCAACCCTAACCCTAAACCTAACCCTAAACCAAACCCGAACTCTAAACCTAACTCTAAACCAAACCTCAACCTTAAACCTAACCTTAATCCTAACACTAACCCTAACCCTAAACCACCCCTAACACTAACCCTAACCCTAACCCTTCCCCTAACCCTAACACTAACCCTAATCCTAACACTATCACTAACGCTAACCATAACCATAACCCTAAGCCTAACCGAAACCCAAATTTCAACCCTAACCCTAACCAAAACCCTAACCCTAACCAAAACCCTAACCCTAACCCTAACCCTAACCCAAACCCTAATCCTAACACTAACACTAACGCTAACCCTAAACCTAACCCTAACCCTAAGCCAAACTAAAACCTACTCCTATCCCTAAACCTAACCCTAACCCAAGCCCAAACTCTAATCCTAACCCTAACCCTAACCCTAAAACCTAACCCTAACCCTAACCATAACCCTGACCCTAACCCAATTCCTAACCCTAACCCTAAAGCTAACCCTAACCCTAAACCTAATCCTAACCCTAAAAATAACGATAACCCTAACCCAAACCCTAACCCTAATCCTAACCATAACCCTGACCCTAACCCAAATCGTAACCCTAAACCTAACCCTAACCCTAACCCTAACCCTAACCCTAACCCAAACCCTAATCCTAACACTAACACTAACGCTAACCCTAACCCTAACCCTAACCCTAAGCCAAACCAAAACCTACTCCTATCCCTAAACCTAACCCTAACCCAAGCCCAAACACTAATCCTAACCCTAACCCTAACCCTAAAACCTAACCCTAACCCTAACCTTAACCCTAACCCAAACCCTAACCCAAACCCTATCCCTAACCCTAACGCTAACCCGAACCCTAACACTAAGCCTATCCCAAACTCTAAACCTAACCTAAACCCAAGCCCTAACTCTAACCCTAAGCCTAACCCAAGCCCTAAAACAAACCCTAACCCTAATCCTAACCCAAACCTGAACCCTAACCCAAACCCAAACCCTCACACTAACCTAAACCCTATCCCTAACCCTAACACTAACCCAAACCCTAACCCTAACCGAAACCCAAACCCTAATCCTAACACTAAACCTAACCCTAACACTAACCCTAACCCAAGCCCAAACACTAACACCAACCCTGACCCTAACCCTATCTCTATCGCCTAGCCCTAACCCTAACCCTAACCATAAGGCAAACCCTTACCCAAACACTAACCCTAACCCTAACCCTAACTCTAACCCTAACCCTAAACCTAACCCTAACCCAAGCCAAACACTAACCCCAAAAATAACCCTTACCCTATCGATAACATTAACCCTAACACAAACCAAACCCTAAACCTAACCCTAACCCTAACCCTTCCCCTAACCCTAACACTAACCCTAATCCTAACACTATCACTAACGCTAACCATAACCATAACCCTAAGCCTAACCGAAACCCAAACTTCAACCCTAACCCTAACCAAAACCCTAACCGTAACCCTAACCCTAACCCTAACCCAAACCATAATCCTAACACTAACACTAACGCTAACCCTAAACCTAACCCTAACCCTAAGCCAAACCAAAACCTATTCCTATCCCTAAACCTAACCCTAACCCAAGCCCAAACTCTAATCCTAACCCTAACCCTAACAATAAAACCTTACCCTAACCCTAACCATAACCCTGACCCTAACCCAAATCCTAACCCTAACCCTAAACCTAACCCTAACCGTAACCCTAATCCTAACCCTAAAAATACCCATAACCCTAACCCAAACCCTAACCCTAATCCTAACCATTACCCTGACCCTAACCCAAATCCTAACCCTAAACCTAACCCTAAACCTAACCCTAACCTAACCCTAACCCTAATCCTAAACCTAACCTAACCCTAACCCTAATCCTAAACCTAACCCTAACCCTAACCCTAACCCCAACCCTAACCCTAAACCTAACCTAAACAAACCCGAAATCTAAACCTAACTGTAACCCAAAATTCAACCTTAACACTAACCTTAATCCTAACCCTAACCCTAAAACTAAACGACCCCTAACACTAACCCTAAACCTAACCCTTCCCCTAACCCTAACACTAACCCTAATCTTAACACTAACATTAACGCTAAACATAACCATAACCCTAAAACTAACCCAAACCCAAACTTCAACCGTAACCCTAACCAAAACCCCAACCCTAACCCTAACCCTAACCCAAACCCTCATCCTAACACTAACACTAACGCTAACCCTAACCCTAACCCTAACCCTAAGCCAAACCAAAACCTACCCCTATCCCTAAACCTAACCCTAACTCAAGCCCAAACACTAATCCTAACCCTAACACTAACCCTAAAACCTAACCCTAACCATAACCCTGACCCTAATCCAAATCCTAACCCTAACCCTAAACCTAACCCTAACCCTAACCCTAATCCTAACCCTAAAAATAACCATAACCCTAACCCAAACCCTAACCCTAATCCTAACCATAACCCTGACCCTAACAAAAATCCTAAACCTAACCCTAACCCTAACCCTAACCCTAACCCTTATCCTAAACCTAACCCTAACCCTAAACCTAACCCCAACCCTAACCCAAAACCTAACCCTAAACAAACCCGAACTGTAAACCTAACTCTAACCCAAACCTCAACCTTCACCCTAACCTTAATCCTAACCCTAACCCTAACCCTAAACCACCCCTAACACTAACCCTAACCCAAACCCTTCCCCTAACCCTAACACTAACCCTAATCTTAACACTAACACTAACGCTAAACATAACCATAACCCTAACCCTAACCCAAACCCAAACTTCAAACCTAACCCTAACCAAAACCCTGACCCTAACCCTAACCCTAACCCTAACCCTAACCCTAACCCTAACCCAAACCCTAATCCTAACACTAACACTAACGCTAACCCTAACCCTAACCCTAACCCTAAGCGAAACCAAAACCTACTCCTATCCCTAAACCTAACCCTAACCCAAGCCCAAACACTAATCCTAACCCTAACCCTAACCCTAAAACCTAACCCTAACCCTAACCTTAACCCTAACCCAAACCCTAACCCAAACCCTATCCCTAACCCTAACGCTAACCCGAACCCTAACACTAAGCCTATCCCAAACTCTAAACCTAAACTAAACCCAAGCCCTAACTCTAACCCTAAGCCTAACCCAAGCCCTAAAACAAACCCTAACCCTAATCCTAACCCAAATCTGAACCCTAACCCAAACCCAAACCCTAACACTAACCTAAACCCTATCCCTAACCCTAACACTAACCCAAACCCTAACCCTAACCGAAACCCAAACCCTAATCCTAACACTAAACCTAACCCTAACACTAACCCTAACCCAAGCCCAAACACTAACCCCAACCCTGACCCTAACCCTATCTCTATCGCCTAGCCCTAACCCTAACCATAACCATAAGCCAAACCCTAACCCAAATACTAACCCTAACCCTAACCCTAACTCTAACCCTACCCCTAAACCTAACCCTAACCCAAGCCCAAACACTAACCACAAAAATAACCCTTACCCTATCGATAACATTAACCCTAACACAAACCAAATCCTAAACCTAACCCAAACCCTAACCCTAACCCTAACCCTAACCCTTCCCCTAACCCTAACACTAACCCTAATCCTAACACTATCACTAACGCTAACCATAACCATAACCCTAAGCCTAACCGAAACCCAAACTTCAACCCTAACCCTAACCAAAACCCTAACCCTAACCCTAACCCTAACCCTAACCCAAAGCATAATCCTAACACTAACACTAACGCTAACGCTAAACCTAAGACTAACGCTAAGCCAAACCAAAACCTACTCCTATCCCTAAACCTAACCCTAACCCAAGCCCAAACTCTAATCCTAACCCTAACCCTAACACTAAAACCTAACCCTAACCCTAACCATAACCCTGACCCTAACCCAAATCCTAACCCTAACCCTAAACCTAACCCTAACCTTAACCTAACCCTAACCCTAAAAATAACCATAACCCTAACCCAAACCCTAACCCTAATCCTAACCATAACCCTGACCCTAACCCAAATCCTAACCCTAAACCTAACCCTAAACCTAACCCTAACCTAACCCTAACCCTAACCCTAACCCTAACCCCAACCCTAACCCTAAACCTAACCCTAAACAAACCCGAACTCTAAACCTAACTCTAACCCAAACCTCAACCTTAAACCTAACCTTAATCCTAACCCTAACCCTAAAACTAAACGACCCCTAACACTAAACCTAACCCTAACCCTTACCCTAACCCTAACACTAACCCTAATCTTAACACTAACATTAACGCTAAACATAACCATAACCCTAAACCTAACCCAAACCCAAACTTCAACCCTAACCCTAACCAAAACCCTAACCCTAACCCTAACCCTAACCCAAACCCTCATCCTAACACTAACACTAACGCTAACCCTAACCCTAACCCTAACCCTAAGACAAACCAAAACCTACCCCTATCCCTAAACCTAACCCTAACTCAAGCCCAAACACTAATCCTAACCCTAACCCTAACCCTAAAACCTAACCCTAACCATAACCCTAACCCTAACCCAAATCCTAAGCCTAACCCTAACCCTAACCCTAACCCTAACCCTTATCCTAAACCTAACCCTAACCCTAAACCTAACCCCAACCCTAACCCTAAACCTAACCCTAAACAAACCCGAACTCTAAACCTAACTCTAACCCAAACCTCAACCTTAACCCTAACCTTAATCCTAACCCTAACCCTAACCCTAAACCACCCCTAACACTAACCCTAACCCAAACCCTTCCCCTAACCCTAACACTAACCCTAATCTTAACACTAACACTAACGCTAAACATAACCATAACCCTAACCCTAACCCAAACCCAAACTTCAACCCTAACCCTAACCAAAACCCTAACCCTAACCCTAACCCTAACCCTAACCCTAACCCTAACCCTAACCCAAACCCTAATCCTAACACTAACACTAACGCTAACCCTAACCCTAACCCTAACCCTAAGCCAAACCAAAACCTACTCCTATCCCTAAACCTAACCCTAACCCAAGCCCAAACACTAATCCTAACCCTAACCCTAACCCTAAAACCTAACCCTAACCCTAACCTTAACCCTAACCCAAACCCTAACCCAAACCCTATCCCTAACCCTAACGCTAACCCGAACCATAACACTAAGCCTATCCCAAACTCTAAACCTAAACTAAACCCAAGCCCTAACTCTAACCCTAAGCCTAACCCAAGCCCTAAACCAAACCCTAACCCTAATCTTAACCCAAACCTGAACCCTAACCCAAACCCAAACCCTAACACTAACCTAAACCCCACCCCTAACCCTCACACTAAGCCAAACCCTAACCCTAACCGAAACCCAAACCCTAATCCTAACACTAAACCTAACCCTAACACTAACCCTAACCCAAGCCCAAACACTAACCCCAACCCTGACCCTAACCCTATCTCTATCGCCTAGCCCTAACCCTAACCATAACCATAAGCCAAACCCTAACCCAAACACTAACCCTAACCCTAACCCTAACTCTAACCCTAACCCTAAACCTAACCCTAACCCAAGCCCAAACACTAACCCCAAAAATAACCCTTACCCTATCGATAACATTAACCCTAACACAAACCAAATCCTAAACCTAACCCTAACCCTAAACCTAAACCTAACCCTTCCCCTAACCCTAACACTAACCCTAATCCTAACACTATCACTAACGCTAACCATAACCATAACCCTAAGCCTAACCGAAACCCAAACTTCAACCCTAACCAAAACCCTAACACTAACCCTAACCCTAACCAAAACCCTAACCCTAACCCTAACCCTAACCCTAACCCAAACCATAATCCTAACACTAACACTAACGCTAACCCCAAACCTAACCCTAACCCTAAGCCAAACCAAAACCTACTCCTATCCCTCAACCTAACCCTAACCCAAGCCCAAACTCTAATCCTAACCCTAACCCTAACACTAAAACCTAACCCTAACCCTAACCATAACCCTGACCCTAACCCAAATCCTAACCCTAACCCTAAACCTAACCCTAACCGTAACCCTAATCCTAACCCTAAAAATAACCATAACCCTAACCCAAACCCTAACCCTAATCCTAACCATAACCCTGACCCTAACCCAAATCCTAACCCTAAACCTAACCCTAAACCTAACCCTAACCTAACCCTAACCCTAACCCTAACCCTAACCCCAACCCTAACCCTAAACCTAACCCTAAACAAACCCGAACTCTAAACCTAACTCTAACCCAAACCTCAACCTTAACCCTAACCTTAATCCTAACCCTAACCCTAAAACTAAACGACCCCTAACACTAAACCTAACCCTAACCCTTCCCCTAACCCTAACACTAACCCTAATCTTAACACTAACATTAACGCTAAACATAACCATAACCCTAACCCTAACCCAAACCCAAACTTCAACCCTAACCCTAACCAAAACCCTAACCCTAACCCTAACCCTAACCCAAACCCTCATCCTAACACTAACACTAACGCTAACCCTAACCCTAACCCTAACCCTAAGACAAACCAAAACCTACCCCTATCCCTAAACCTAACCCTAACTCAAGCCCAAACACTAATCCTAACCCTAACCCTATCCCTAAAACCTAACCCTAACCATAACCCTAACCCTAACCCAAACCTAACCCTAACCCTAAACCTAACCCTAACCCTAACCCTAATCCTAACCCTAAAAATAACCATAACCCTAACCCAAACCCTAACACTAATCCTAACCATAACCCTGACCCTAACCCAAATCCTAACCCTAACCCTAACCCTAACCCTCACCCTAACCCTAACCCTTATCCTAAACCTAACCCTAACCCTAAACCTAACCCCAACCCTAACCCTAAACCTAACCCTAAACAAACCCGAACTCTAAACCTAACTCTAACCCAAACTTCAACCTTAACCCTAACCTTAATCCTAACCCTAACCCTAACCCTAAACCACCCCTAACACTAACCCTAACCTTAACCCTTCCCCTAACCCTAACACTAACCCTAATCTTAACACTAACACTAACGCTAAACATAACCATAACCCTACCCCTAACCCAAACCCAAACTTCAACCCTAACCCTAACCAAAACCCTAACCCTAACCCTAACCCTAACCCAAACCCTAATCCTAACACTAACACTAACGCTAACCTAACCCTAACCCTAAACCTAAGCCAAACCAAAACCTACTCCTATCCCTAAACCTAACCCTAACCCAAGCCCAAACACTAATCCTAACCCTAACCCTAACCCTAAAACCTAAACCTAACCCTAACCTTAACCCTAACCCAAACCCTAACCCAAACCCTATCCCTAACCCTAACGCTAACCCGAACCCTAACACTAAGCCTATCCCAAACTGTAAACCTAACCTAAACCCAAGCCCTAACTCTAACCCTAAGCCTAACCCAAGCCCTAAAACAAACCCTAACCCTAATCCTAACCCAAACCTGAACCCTAACCCAAACCCAAACCCTAACACTAACCTAAACCTTATCCCTAACCCTAACACTAAACCAAACCCTAACCCTAACCGAAACCCAAACCCTAATCCTAACACTAAACCTAACCCTAACACTAACCCTAACCCAAGCCCAAACACTAACCCCAACCCTAACCCTAACACTATCTCTATCGCCTAGCCCTAACCCTAACCCTAACCATAAGCCAAACCCTAAATCAAACACTAACCCTAACCCTAACCTAACTCTAACCCTAACCCTAAACCTAACCCTAACCCAAGCCCAAACACTAACCCCAAAAATAACCCTTACCCTATCGATAACATTAACCCTAACACAAACCAAACCCTAAATCTAACCCTAACCCTAACCCTAACCCTAAAACTAACCCAAACCCTAATCCTAACACTAACCCTATCCCTAACCCTAACCCTAACCCTAACACAAACCCTAATCCTATCCCTTACCCTTACACTAACCCTATCCCAAACCCTAACACTAATCCAAACCCTAACCCTATCCCTAACCCTAACCGAAACCCAAACCCTAATCCTAACACTAAACCTAACCCTAATGCTAATCCTAACACTAACGGTAACCCAAGCCCAAACCCTAAACCGAACCCTAACCCTAACCCTATCCCTATCGCCTAGCCCTAACGCCAACCCTAACCCTAAGCCAAACCCTAAGCCTAACTCTAACCCTAACCCTAAACGCAACCCTAACCCAAGCCCAAACACTAACCCTAAACCTAACCCTAACCCTAACAAAAACCCTAACCCAAATCCTAACCCAAATCCTAAACATAACACTAACCCTAATCCTAACCCTAACCCAAACCCTAACCCTCACCCTAACCCTAAACCCTAAACCTAAACCTAACCTTAACCCTAATCCAAACCCTAACGCAAACCCTAACCCTAACCCTAAACCTAACCCAAACCCTAACCCTATACCTTACTCAAACCCAAACCCAAACCCTAACCCTAACCCTAACCGTAACCCTAACCCTAAACCTAAACCTAACCCAAACCCAAACCCTAACCCTAAGCCTAACCCAAACCCTAAACCTAACCTAAACCCATGCCCTACCCCTAACCCTAACCCTAGCCCTAAAACTCACCCTAACCCTACCCCTAACCCTAACCCTAACCCTTACCCTAACCCTAACCCAAACCCGCACACTAAACCTAACCCGAACCCTAAACCTAGCGCGAACCCTAAACCTAACCCTAAACGAAACCGTAACCCTAACCCTAACCCTAACCCTTACCCAAGCCCTAACCCTAACCCTTACCCTAACCCTAACCGTAAGCCTAAACCTAACCCAAACCCACACCCTAACCCTAACACTAACACTAACCCCAACCATAACCCTAACCCTAACCCTAAACCTAATTCAAAAATAAACCCTAACACTAACCCTAAAAAAAACCCTAACCCTAACCCTAATCCTAATTCTAACCCTAACCATAACCATAACCCTAACCCAAACCCTAACCCTAACCCTAACACTAACCCTGACTCTAACCCAAATCCTAACCCTAAACCTAAACCTAAACCTAACCCTAACCCTAACGCTAAACCAAACCCTAACCCTAACCCTAACTCTAACCCAAACCCAAAACCTAAACTTAATCCTAACCCTAAACCTATCACAAACCCTAATCCTAACACTAACCCTAACCCGAACCCTAACCCTAACCTAAACCAAAGCACTAAACCTAACCCTAACCCTAACCCAAGCCCTAAAACTAACCCTAACCCTAACTCTAACCCAAACCTAAACCCTAACACAAACCCTAACCCTAAACCTAAACCAAACCTAAACCTTAACCCTAACCCTAACCCTAACCCTAACCTAAACTCTATCACTAACCCTAACACTAACCCTACCCCAAACCAATTCCTAACCCTAACCCTAACCCTAACCCTAACCCTAAACCAACCCCTCACAGTAACCTTAACCTAACCCTAACCCCAACCCTAACACTAAACCTAACCATAACCCAAGCCCAAACACTAACCCTAAACCTAACCCTAACCCTAACCCAAAACCTAACCCAAATCCTAACCCTAACCCTCACCCTAACTCAAACCGTAACCCTAACCCTAAACCGAACCGTATCCCTAACACAAACCCTAACCCTAACTCAAACTCTAAACCTAATCCTACCCTAAATCCTAACCGTAACACTAACCGTAACCCTAAAACAAACCGTAACCCAAACCCTAACCCTGACCCCTAACCCAAATCCTAACCCTAACCCTAAACCTTACCATAACCCCAACCCTAAGCCTAACCCTAATCCTAAACCTAACCCTAACCCTAACCTTAACACCAACCCTGACCCTAAACCTAACCCTAAACAAACCCGAACTCTAAACCTAACTCTAACCCAAATCTCAACCTTAACCCTAACCTTAATCCTAACCCTAACCCTAACCCTAAACCACCCCTAACACTAACCCTAACCCTAACCATTCCCCTAACCCTAACACTAACCCTAATCTTAACAGTAACATTAACGCTAAACATAACCATAACCCTAACCCTAACCTAAACCCAAACTTCAACCCTAACCCTAACCAAAACCCTAACCCTAACCCTAGCCCTAACCTAAACCCTCATCCTAACACTAACCCTAATTCTAACCCTAACCCTAACCCTAACCCTAAGCCAAATCAAAAGCTACACCTATCCCTAATCCTAACCCTAACCCAAGCCCAAACACTAATCCGAACCCTAACCCTAACCCTAAAACCTAACCCTAAACCTAACCATAACCCTGACCCTAACCCAAATCCTAACCCTAACCCTAACCCTAACCCTAACCCTAACCCTAACCCTAATCCTAACACTAAAAATAACCATAACCCTAACGAAACCCTAACCCTAATCCTAACCATAACCCTGACCCTAACCCAAATCCTAACCGTAAACCTAACCCTAACCCTAACCCTAACCCTAACCCTAACCCTCATCCTACACCTAACCCTAACCCTAACCCCAACCCCAACCCTAACCCTAAACCTAACCCTAAACAAACCCGAACTCTAAACCTAACTCTAACCCAAACCTCAACCTGAACCCTAACCTTAATCCTAATCCTAACCCTAAACCTAAACCACCCCTAACACTAACCCTAACCCTAACCCTTCCCCTAACCCTAACACTAACCCTAATCTTAACACTAACACTAACGCTAAACATAAAGATAACCCTAACCCTAACCCAAACCCAAACTTCAACCCTAACCCTAACCCAAACCCTAACCCTAACCAAAACCCTAACCCTAACCCTAACCCTAACCCTAACCCAAACCCTAATCCTAACACTAACACTAACGCTAACCCTAACCCTAACCCTAACCCTAAGCCAAACCAAAACCTACTCCTATCCCTAAACCTAACCCTAACCCAAGCCCAAACACTAATCCTAACCCTAACCCTAACCCTAAAACCTAACCCTAACCCTAACCTTAACCCTAACCCAAACCCTAACCCAAACCCTATCCCTAACCCTAACCCTAACCCTCACCCTAACGCTAACCCTAAGCCAAACCAAAACCTATTCCTATCCCTAAACCTAACCCTAACCCAAGCCCAAACACTAAACCTAACGCTAACCCTAACCCTAAAACCTAACCCTAACCCTAACCTTAACCCTAACCAAAACCCTAACCCAAACCCTATCCCTAATCCTAACCCTAACCCAAACCCTAACACTAAGCCTAACCCAAACTCTAAACTTAACCTAAACCCAAGCCCTAACTCTAAACCTAAGCCTAACCCAAGCCCTAAAACTAACCCTAACCCTAACCCTAAGCCAAACCTAAACTCTATCACTAACCCTAACACTAACCCTACCCCAAACCAATCCCTAACCCTAACCCTAAACCTAACCCTAACCCTAAACCAACCTCTCACAGTAACCTTAACCTAACTCTAACCTCAACCCTAACCCTAAACCTAACTCTAACCCAAACCCAAACACTAACCCTAAACCTAACCCTAAACCTAACTCAAACCGTAACCCTAACCATAAACCTAACCGTATCCCTAACACAAACCCTAACCGTAACCCTAACGCTAAACCTAATCCTACCCTAAACCCTAACCGTAACACTAACCGTAACCCTAACACAAACCCTAACCCTAACCCTAAATCTGACCCCTAACCCTAACCCTAACCTTAACCCTAACCCAAACCCTAACCCAAACCGTAACCCTAACCTTAATCCTAACCCAAACCCTAACCCGATCCCTTACTCTAACCCAAACCCAAACCCTCACCCTAACCCTTACCCTTACCATAACCCTAACCCTAAACCTAAACCTAACCCAAACACAAACCCTAACCGTAAGCCTAACCCAAAACTTAAACCTAACCTAATCCCAATCCCTAACCCTTTCCCTAACCCTAACCCAAGCCCTAAAACTAACCCTAACCCAAACCTAAACCCTAACCCAAACCCTGACCCTAAGCCTAACCCTAAACCAAACCTAAACCCTAACCCTAACACTAACCGTAACCCTAACCCTAACCCTAATCCTAAACCTAATCCTAACCGTAACCCTAACCCTAACCCCAACCCTAACCCTAAAACTAACCCTAATCCAAACCCCAACTCTAAACCTAACTCTAACCCAAACCTAAATCTTAAACCTAACATTAATCCTAACCCTAAGCATAAACCTAAACCACCCCTAACCCTAACCCTAACCCTAAGCCTTCCACTAACCCTAACACTAACCCTAAACCAAACCAAACCATAACTCTAACAATAAAGCTAACCCTAACCCTAACCCAAACCCTAAACCTAACACTTACCCTAACCCTAACCCTAAGCCTAATCCTAAACCAAACTCACACCCTAACCCTAACCATAACCCTAACCCTAACCTTAACCTAAACTGAAACCCTAACCCTAACCCTAACCCTAACCCAAACCCTAATCCTAACACTAACGATAACGCTAACCCTAACCCTAAACCTAACCCTAAGCCAAACCAAAACCTACTCCTATCCCTAAACCTAACCCTAACCCAAGCCCAAACACTAATCCTAACCCTAACCTTAACCCTAACCCTAAAACCTAACCCTAAACCTAAACTTAACCCAAACCTGAACCCTAACCCAAACCCTAACCCTAACTCTAACCTAAACCCTATCCCTAACCCTAACCCTAACACTAACCCTAACCCTAACCGAAACCCAAACCCTAATCCTAACACTAAACCTAACCCTAATCCTAATCCTGACACTAACCGTAACCCAAGCCCAAACCCTAACCCTAACCCTAACCCTACCCTAACCTGAACCCTAACATTAAGCCTAACCCAAACTCTAAACCTAAACTAAACCCAAGCCCTAACTCTAACCCTAAGCCTAACCCAAGCGCTAAAACTAACCCTAACCCTACCCTAACCCTAACCCTAACCGTAACCCAGACCCTAACCCTAACCCTAACCCTAACCGAAACCCAAACCCTAATCCTAACACTAAACCTAACCCTAATCCTAACCCTAACACTAACCCTAACCCAAGCCCAAACACTAACCCCAACCCTAACCCTAACCCTATCCCTATCGCCTAGCCCTAACCCTAAAACTAACCCTAAGCCAAACCCTAACCCTAACTCTAACCCTAACCCTAAACCTAACCCAAACCCTAATCCTAACACGAACCCTAACCCTAACCCTTAACCTAACCCTAACCCTATCCCAAAACCTAACACTAACCCAAAGCCTAACC
>CM069537.1:812500-832500 GCA_035773235.1 Eospalax fontanierii
CTAAATCTAACCCTAACCCAAACCCAAACACTAACCCTAAACCTAACCCTAACCCTAACTCAAACCGTAACCCTAACCATAAACCTAACCGTATCCCTAACACAAACCCTAACCCTAACCCTAACCCTAAACCTAATCCTACCCTAAACCCTAACCGTAACACTAACCGTAACCCTAAAACAAACCCTAACCCTAACCCTAACCCTGACCCCTAACCCTAAATCTAAACTTAACCCTAACCCAAACCCTAACCCAAACCGTAACCCTAACCTTAAACCTAACCCAAACCCTAACCCGATCCCTTACTCTAACCCAAACCCAAACCCTCACCCTAACCCTAACCCTAACCGTAACCATAACCCTAAACCTAAACCTAACCCAAACACAAACCCTAACCGTAAGCCTAACCCAAACCTTAAACCTAACCTAAACCCAAGCCCTAACCCTTTCCCTAACCCTAACCCAAGCCCTAAAACTAACCCTAACCCAAACCTAAACCCTAACCCAAAGCCTGACCCTAAGCCTAACCCTAAACCAAACCTAAACCCTAACCCTAACACTAACCGTAACCCTAACCCTAACCCTAATCCTAAACCTAATCCTAACCGTAACCCTAACCCTAACCCCAACCCTAACCCTAAAACTAACCCTAATCCAAACCCCAACTCTAAACCTAACTCTAATCCAAACCTAAATCTTAAACCTAACATTAATCCTAACCCTAACCATAAACCTAAACCACCCCTAAACCTAACCCTAACCCTAAGCCTTCCCCTAACCCTAACACTAACCCTAAACCAAACCAAACCATAACCCTAACACTAAACCTAACCCTAACCCTAACCCAAACCCTAAACCTAACACTTACCCTAACCCTAACACTAACCCTAAACCAAACCAAACCGTAACCCTAACACTAAAACTAACCCTAACCCTAACCCAAACCCTAACCCTAACACTTACCCTAACCCTAACCCTAACCCTAATCCACACCTTAACATAACCCTAACCCTAACCCTTCCTCTAACCCTAACACAAACCCTAAACCGAATCAAACCGTAACCCTAACCCTAAACCTAACCCTAACCCCAACACAAACCCTAAACCTAACACAAACCCTAAAGATAACACCAACCCTAACCCTAAGCCTAACCCAAACCTTAAACCTAACCTAAACCCAAGCCCTAACCCTTACCCTAACCCTAACCGAAGCCCTAAAACTAACCCTAACCCTAACCCTAACCTTAAACCTAACCCAAACCCTAACCCGATCACTTACTCTAACCCAAACCCAAACCCTAACACTAACCCTAACCCTAACACTAACCCTAACCCTAACCCTAACCCTAACCGTAACCCTAACCCAAACCCAAACCCTAACCCTAACCCTAACCCTAACCAATCCCTAACCCAAACCCTAACCCTATCCCTAAACCAAATCTAAACCCTAACCCTAACCCTAACCCTAACCCTAACGCTAACCCTAACCTTAATCCTAAACCTAATCCTAACCCTAAACCTAACCCTAACCCCAACCCTAACCCTAAACCTAACCCTAAACCAAACCCCAACTCTAAACCTAAATCTAACCTAAACCTAAACCTTAACCCTAACCTTAATCCTAACCCTAACCCTAACCCTAAACCACCCCTAACCCTAACCCTAACCCTAACCCTTCCCCTAACCCTAACACTTACCCTAAACCAAACCAAACCGTAACCCTAACACTAAAACTAACCCTAACCCTAACCCAAACCCTAACCCTAACACTTACCCTAACCCTAACCCTAACCCTAATCCTAAACCAAACCCACACCCTAAACCTAACCATAACCCTAACCGAAAACCTAACCCTAACCCTAACCCAAACCCAAACTTCAACACTAACCCTAACCCTAACCCTAACCCTAACCCAAACACAAACCCTAACCCTAAGCCTAACCCAAACCTTAAACCTAACCCAAACCCTAACCCGATCCCTTAATCTAACCCTAACCCTAACACTAACCCTAACCCTAACCTAAACTCTATCCCTAACCCTAACACTAACCCTACCCAAACCAATCCCTAACCCTAACCCTAACCCTAACCCTAAACCGAACCTAAACCCTAACCCTAATCCTAAACCTAACCCTAATCCTAACCCTAACCCTCACCTCAACCCTAACCCTAAACCTAACCCTAAACCAAACCCCAACTCTAAACCTAACTCTAACCCAAACCTAAAACTTAACCCTAACCTTAATCCTAACCCTAACCCTAACCCTAAACCACCCCTTAACATAACCCTAACCCTAACCCTTCCCCTAACCCTAACACTAACCCTAAACCAAACCAAACCGTAAACCTAACCCTAAACCTAACCCTAAACCTAACCCAAACCCTAAACCTAACACAAACCCTAACGATAACACCAACCTTAACCCTAACGCAAACCCTAACCCTAACCCTAAACCTGACCCCTAACCCTAACCCTAACCTTAAACCTAACCCTAACCCTAACCCAAACCCTAACCCTAACCTTAAACCTAACCCAAACCCTAACCCGATCCCTTGCTCTAACCCAAACCCAAACCCTAACCCAAACCCTAAACCTAAACCTAACCCAAACACAAACCCTAACCCTAAGCCTAACCCAAACCTTAAACCTAACCTAAACCCAAGCCCTAACCCTTACCCTAACCATAACCCAAGCCCTAAAACTAACCCTAACCCTAACCCTAAACCAAACCTAAACCCTAACGCAAACCCTAACCCTAACCCTAACCCTAAACCAAACCTAAATATTAACCCTAACCCTAACCCTAACCCTAACCCTAACCTAAACTCTGTCCCTAACCCTAACACTGACCCTACCCCAAACCAATCCCTAACCCTAACCCTAACCCTAATCCTATCCTAACCCTCAACCAAACCTAAACCCTAACACTAACCCTAACCCTAACCCTAACCCTAACCCTAACCCTAAGCCTTCCCCTAACCCTAACACTAACCCTAAACCAAACCAAACCATAACCCTAACACTAAACCTAACCCTAACCCTAACCCAAACCCTAAACCAAACCGTAACCCTAACACTAAAACTAACCCTAACCCTAACCCAAACCCTAACCCTAACACTTACCCTAACCCTAACCCTAACCCAAACCCTAACCCTAACACTTACCCTAACCCTAACCCTAACCCTAATCCACACCTTAACATAACCCTAACCCTAACCCTTCCTCTAACCCTAACACAAACCCTAAACCGAATCAAACCGTAACCCTAACCCTAAACCTAACTCTAACCCTAACCCTAACACAAACCCTAAACCTAACACAAACCCTAAAGATAACACCAACCCTAACCCTAAGCCTAACCCAAACCTTAAACCTAACCTAAACCCAAGCCCTAACCCTTACCCTAACCCTAACCGAAGCCCTAAAACTAACCCTAACCCTAACCCTAACCTTAAACCTAACCCAAACCCTAACCCGATCACTTACTCTAACCCAAACCCAAACCCTAACACTAACCCTAACCCTAACACTAACCCTAACCCTAACCCTAACCCTAACCGTAACCCTAACCCAAACCCAAACCCTAACCCTAACCCTAACCCTAACCAATCCCTAACCCAAACCCTAACCCTATCCCTAAACCAAATCTAAACCCTAACCCTAACCCTAACCCTAACCCTAACGCTAACCCTAACCTTAATCCTAAACCTAATCCTAACCCTAAACCTAACCCTAACCCCAACCCTAACCCTAAACCTAACCCTAAACCAAACCCCAACTCTAAACCTAAATCTAACCTAAACCTAAACCTTAACCCTAACCTTAATCCTAACCCTAACCCTAACCCTAAACCACCCCTAACCCTAACCCTAACCCTAACCCTTCCCCTAACCCTAACACTTACCCTAAACCAAACCAAACCGTAACCCTAACACTAAAACTAACCCTAACCCTAACCCAAACCCTAACCCTAACACTTACCCTAACCCTAACCCTAACCCTAATCCTAAACCAAACCCACACCCTAAACCTAACCATAACCCTAACCGAAAACCTAACCCTAACCCTAACCCAAACCCAAACTTCAACACTAACCCTAACCCTAACCCTAACCCTAACCCAAACACAAACCCTAACCCTAAGCCTAACCCAAACCTTAAACCTAACCCAAACCCTAACCCGATCCCTTAATCTAACCCTAACCCTAACACTAACCCTAACCCTAACCTAAACTCTATCCCTAACCCTAACACTAACCCTACCCAAACCAATCCCTAACCCTAACCCTAACCCTAACCCTAAACCGAGCCTAAACCCTAACCCTAATCCTAAACCTAACCCTAATCCTAACCCTAACCCTCACCTCAACCCTAACCCTAAACCTAACCCTAAACCAAACCCCAACTCTAAACCTAACTCTAACCCAAACCTAAAACTTAACCCTAACCTTAATCCTAACCCTAACCCTAACCCTAAACCACCCCTTAACATAACCCTAACCCTAGCCCTTCCCCTAACCCTAACACTAAACCTAAACCAAACCAAACCGTAAACCTAACCCTAAACCTAACCCTAAACCTAACCCAAACCCTAAACCTAACACAAACCCTAACGATAACACCAACCTTAACCCTAACCCAAACCCTAACCCTAACCCTAAACCTGACCCCTAACCCTAACCCTAACCTTAACCCTAACCCTAACCCTAACCCAAACCCTAACCCTAACCTTAAACCTAACCCAAACCCTAACCCGATCCCTTGCTCTAACCCAAACCCAAACCCTAACCCAAACCCTAAACCTAAACCTAACCCAAACACAAACCCTAACCCTAAGCCTAACCCAAACCTTAAACCTAACCTAAACCCAAGCCCTAACCCTTACCCTAACCATAACCCAAGCCCTAAAACTAACCCTAACCCTAACCCTAAACCAAACCTAAACCCTAACGCAAACCCTAACCCTAACCCTAACCCTAAACCAAACCTAAATATTAACCCTAACCCTAACCCTAACACTAACCCTAACCTAAACTCTGTCCCTAACCCTAACACTGACCCTACCCCAAACCAATCCCTAACCCTAACCCTAACCCTAATCCTATCCTAACCCTCAACCAAACCTAAACCCTAACACTAACCCTAACCCTAACCCTAATCCTAAACCTAACCCTAAGCCTAACCCTAACCCCAACCCTAACCCTAAACCTAATCCTAAACCAAACCCGAACTCTAAACCTAACTCTAAACCAAACCTCAACTTTAACCCTAACATTAATCCTAACCCTAACCCTAACCCTAAACCACCCCTAACCCTAACCGTAACCCTAACCCTTCCCCTAACCCTAACACTAACCCTAATCCTAACACTAACATTAACGCTAACCATAACCCTAACCCTAACCCTAACCCAAACCCGAACTTCAACCCTAACCCTAACCAAAACCCTAACCACCCTAACCCTAACCCTAACCCTAACCCAAACCCTAATCCTAACACTAACACTAACGCTAACCCTAACCCTAACCCTAACCCCAAGCCAAACCAAAACCTACTGCTATCCCTAAACCTAACCCAAACCCAAGCCTAAACACTAAACCTAACCCTAACCCTAACCCTAAAACCTAACCCTAACCCTAACCTTAACCCTAACCCAAAGCCTAACCCAAAGCCTATCCCTAACCCTAACCATAACCCGAACCCTAACACTAAGCCTAACCGAAACTCTAAACCTAACCTAACCCCAAGCCCTAACTCTAACCCTAAGCCTAACCCAAGCCCTAAAACTAACCCTAACCCTAACCCTAAACCAAACCCTAAGCCTAACCCTATCCCTAAACCTAACCCTAACCCAATCCCAGACACTAACCCTAAACCTAGAAGTAACCCTAACCCAAACCCTAATCCTAACCCTAAACCTAACACTAACACAAACACTAACCGTAACCCTAACCCTAACACTAACCCTAACCCAAACCCTAATCGTAACAGTAACCCTAACCCAAACCCTAACACTAACCCTAACCCTAACCCCTAACCCTAACCCTAACCTTAACCCTTACCCAAACCCTAACCCAAACCCTAACCCTAACCCTAACCCTATCCCTAAACCTAACCCTAACCCAATCCCAGACACTAAACCTAAACCTAGAAGTAACCCTAACCCAAACCCTAATCCTAACCCTAAACTTAACCCAAACCTGAACCCTAACCCAAACCCTAACCCTAACACTAACCTAAACCCTATCCCTAACCCTAACACTAACCCAAACCCTAACCCTAACCCTAACCCTAACCGAAACCCAAACCCTAATCCTAACACTAAACCTAACCCTAATCCTAATCCTGACACTAACCGTAACCCAAGCCCAAACCCTAACCCTAACCCTAACCCTAACCCTGACCCGAACCCTAACATTAAGCCTAACCCAAACTCTAGACCTAAACTAAACCCAAGCCCTAACTCTAACCCTAAGCCTAACCCAAGCGCTAAAACTAACCCTAACCCTACCCTAACCCTAACCCTAACCCTAACCCGAAACCTAACACTAAGCCTAACCCAAACTCTAAACTTAAACTAAACCCAAGCCCTAACTCTAACACTAAGCCTAACCCAAGCCCTAAAACTAACCCTAACCCTATCCCTAACCCTAACCCTAACCCTAACCCTAACCCTAAACCTACCCTAAACCCTAACCGTAACACTAACCCTAATCCTATCCCTATCGCCTAGCCCTAACCCTAACTCTAACCCTAACCCTAACCCGAAGCCAAACGCGAACCCTAACTCTAACCCTAACCCTAAATCTAACCCTAACTCAAACCCAAACACTAACCCTAAACCTAACCCTAACCCTAACTCAAACCGTAACCCTAACCATAAACCTAACCGTATCCCTAACACAAACCCTAACCCTAACCCTAACCCTAAACCTAATCCTACCCTAAACCCTAACCGTAACACTAACCGTAACCCTAAAACAAACCCTAACCCTAACCCTAACCCTGACCCCTAACCCTAAATCTAAACTTAACCCTAACCCAAACCCTAACCCAAACCCTAACCCTAACCTTAAACCTGACCCAAACCCTAACCCGATCCCTTACTCTAACCCAAACCCAAACCCTCACCCTAACCCTAACCCTAACCGTAACCCTAACCCTAAACCTAAACCTAACCCAAACACAAACCCTAACCGTAAGCCTAACCCAAACCTTAAACCTAACCTAAACCCAAGCCCTAACCCTTTCCCTAACCCTTACCCAAGCCCTAAAACTAACCCCAACCCAAACCTAAACCCTAACCCAAAGCCTGAGCCTAAGCCTAACCCTAAACCAAACCTAAACCCTAACGCTAACACTAAACCTAACCCTAACCCTAACCCAAACGCTAGACCTAACGCTTACCCTAAGCCTAACCCTAAGCCTAGTCCTAAACCAAACTCACACCCTAACCCTAACCATAACCCTAACCCTAACCCTAACCTAAACCGAAACCCTAAACCTAAACCTAACCCAAACCCAAACTTCAACCCTAACCCTAACCCTAACCCTAACCCAAACCCTAATCCTAACACTAACGATAACGCTAACCCTAACCCTAAACCTAACCCTAAGCCAAACCAAAACCTACTCCTATCCGTAAACCTAACCTTAACCCAAGCCCAAACACTAATCCTAACCCTAAACTTAACCCTAACCCTAAAACCTAACCCTAAACCTAAACTTAACCCAA
Source organism: Eospalax fontanierii (assembly GCA_035773235.1). Classification (NCBI taxonomy): domain Eukaryota; kingdom Metazoa; phylum Chordata; class Mammalia; order Rodentia; family Spalacidae; genus Eospalax; species Eospalax fontanierii. Next base: position 820,237 of record CM069537.1, read on the forward strand.
ACCTGAACCCTAACCCAAACCCTAACCCTAACTCTAAACTAAACCCTATCCCTAACCCTAACCCTAACACTAACCCTAACCCTAACCGAAACCCAAACCCTAATCCTAACACTAAACCTAACCCTAATCCTAATCCTGACACTAACCGTAACCCAAGCCCAAACCCTAACCCTAACCCTAACCCTAACCCGAACCCGAACCCTAACATTAAGCCTAACCCAAACTCTAAACCTAAACTAAACCCAAGCCCTAACTCTAACCCTAAGCCTAACCCAAGCGCTAAAACTAACCCTAACACTACCCTAACCCTAACCCTAACCCTAACCCAAACCCTACCCTAACCTTAACCCTTACCGAAACCCAAACCCTAATCCTAACACTAAACCTAACCCTAATCCTAACCCAAACACTAACCCTAACCCAAGCCCAAACACTAACCCCAACCCTAACCCTAACCCTATCCCTATCGCCTAGCCCTAAACCTAAACCTAACCCTAAGCCAAACCCTAACCCTAACTCTAACCCTAACCCTAAACCTAACCCTAACCCAAGCCCAACCACTAACCCCAAACCTAAACTTTACACTATCCATAATTTTAACCCTAACACAAACCAAACCCTAAGCCAAACCCTAACCCTAACCCTAACCCTAAACCTAACCCAAACCCTAATCCTAACACGAACCCTAACCCTAACCCTTACCCTAACCCTAACCCTATCCCAAAACCTAACACTAACCAAAAGCCTAACCCTAACCCTAACCCTAACCGAAAACCAAACCCTAATGCTAACACTAAACCTAACCCTAATCCTAATCCTAACACTAACCATAACCCAAGTCCAAACCCTAACCCGAACCCTAACCCTAACACTATCCCTATCGCCTAGCCCTAACCCCAACCCTAACCCTAAGCCAAATCCTAACCCTAATTCTAACACTAACCCTAAACCTAGCCCTAAACCAAGCCCAAACACTAACCCTAAACCTAACCCTAACCCTAACCCAAACCCTAACCCAAATCCTAACCCTAACCCTCACCCTAACACAAACCGTAACCCTAACCCTAACCCTAACCCTAACCCTGACATAAACCCAAGCCCTAACCCTATCCCTAACCCTAACCCAACCCCTAAAACTAACCCTAACCCTAACGCTAACACAAACCTAAACCCTAACACAAACCCTAACCCTAAACCTAATCCTAACCCCAACCCTAACCCTAACCCTAACCTTAAACGAAACCCTAACCCTAACCCTAACACTAACCCTGACCCTAAACCAAACCCTAACCCTAACCCTAACCCTAACCCTAACTCAAACCCTAACCCTAATCCTAACCCTAAACTTAACTCCAACCCTAACCCTAAACCTAACCCTAAACCAAACCCCAACTCTAAACCTAACTCTAACCCAAACCTACAACTTAACCCTAACCTTAATCCTAAACCTAACCCTAACCCTAAACCACCCCTTAACATAACCCTAACCCTAACCCTTCCCCTAACCCTAACACTAACCCTAAACCAAAGCAAACCGTAATGCTAACCCTAAACCTAACCCTAAACCTAATCCTACACTAAACCCTAACCGTGACACTAACCGTAACCCTAAAACAAACCCTAACCCAAACCCTAACCCTGGCCCCTAAACCTAACCCTAAACTTAACCCTAACCCAAACCCTAACCCAAACCGTAACCCTAACCTTAAACCTAACCCAAACCCTAGCCCGATCCCTTACTATAACCCAAACCCAAACCCTAACCCTAACCCTAACCCTAACCGTAACCCTAACCCTAAACCTAAACGTAACCCAAACACAAACCCTAACCCTAAGCCTAACCCAAACCTTAAACCTAACCTAAACCCAAGCCCTAACCCTTACCCTAACCCTAATCCAAGCCCTAAAACTAACCCTAACCCTAACCCTAAACCAAACCTAAACCCTAACCCTAACACTAACCGTAACCCTAACCCTAACCCTAATCCTAAACCTAATCCTAACCCTAACCCTAACCCTAACCCCAATCCTAACCCTAAAACTAACCCTAAACCAAACCCCAACTCTAAACCTAACTCTAACCCAAACCTAAATCTTAAACCTAACCTTAATCTTAACCCTAACCATAAACCTAAACCACCCCTAATCCTAACCCTTCCCCTAACCCTAACACTAACCCTAAACCAAACCAAACCGTAACCCTAACACTAAACCTAACCCTAACCCTAACCCAAACCCTAATTCTAACACGTACCCTAACCCTACCCCTAAGCCTCATCCTAAACCAAACCCACACTCTAACCCGAACCATAACCCTAACCCTAACCCTAACCTAAACGGAAACCCTAACCCTAAACCTAACCCAAACCCAATCTTCAACCCTAACCCTAACCCTAACCCTAACCCTAACCCAAACCCTAATCCTAACACTAACGATAACGCTAACCCTAACCCTAACCCTAAACCTAAGCCAAACCAAAACCTACTCCTATCCCTAAACCTAACCGTAACCCAAGCCCAAACACTAATCCTAACCCTAACCCTAAAACCTAACCCTAAACCTAAACTTAACCAAAATCTGAACCCTAACCCAAACCCTAACCCTAACCCTAACCTAAACCCTATCCCTAACCCTAACACTAACCCAAACCCTAACCCTAACCCTAACCCTAACCGAAACCCAAACCCTAATCCTAACACTAAACCTAACCCTAATCCTAATCCTGACACTAACCGTAACCCAAGCCCAAACCCTAACCCTAACCCTAACCCTAACCCTTACCCGAACCCTAACATTAAGCCTAACCCAAACTCTAAACCTAAACTAAACCCAAGCCCTAACTCTAACCCTAAGCCTAACCCAAGCCCTAAAACTAACCCTAACCCTACCCTAACCCTAACCCTAACCCTAACCCAAACCCTAACCCTAACCCTAACCGAAACCCAAACCCTAATCCTAACACTAAACCTAACCCTAATCCTAATCCTGACACTAACCGTAACAAAAGCCCAAACCCTAACCCGAACCCTAACCCTAACCCTAACCCGAACCCTAACATTAAGCCTAACCCAAACTCTAAACCTAAACTAAACCCAAGCCCTAACTCTAACCCTAAGCCTAACCCAAGCGCTAAAACTAACCCTAACCCTACCCTAACCCTAACCCTAACCCTAACCCAAAGCCTAACCCTAACCCTAAGCCTAACCGAAACCCAAACCCTAATCCTAACACTAAACCTAACCCTAATCCTAACCCTAACACTAACCCTAACCCAAGCCCAAACCCTAACCCCAACCCAAACCCTAACCCTATACCTATCGCCTAGCCCTAACCCTAAACCTAACCCTAAGCCAAACCCTAACCCTAACTCTAACCCTAACCCTAAACCTAACCCTAACCCAAGCCCAACCACTAACCCCAAACCTAAACTTTACACTATCCATAATTTTAACCCTAACACAAACCAAACCCTAAGCCAAACCCTAACCCTAACCCTAAACCTAACCCAAACCCTAATCCTAACACGAACCCTAATCCTAACCCTTACCCTAACCCTAACCCTATCCCAAAACCTAACACTAACCCAAAGCCTAACCCTAACCCTAACCCTAACCGAAAACCAAACCCTAATGCTAACACTAAACCTAACCCTAATCCTAATCCTAACACTAACCGTAACCCAAGTCCAAACCCTAACCCTAACCCTAACCCTAACACTATCCCTATCGCCTAGCCCTAACCCCAACCCTAACCCTAAGCCAAATCCTAACCCTAATTCTAACCCTAACCCTAAACCTAACCCTAAACCAAGCCCAAACACTAACCCTAAACCTAGCCCTAACCCTAACCCAAACCCTAACCCAAATCCTAACCCTAACCCTCAGCCTAACACAAACCGTAACCCTAACCCTAACCCTAACCCTAACCCTGACATAAACCCAAGCCCTAACCCTATCCCTAACCCTAACCCAAGCCCTAAAACTAACCCTACCCCTAACGCTAACACAAACCTAAACCCTAACACAAACCCTAACCCTAAACCTAATCCTAACCCCAACCCTAACCCTAAACCTAACCTTAAACAAAACCCTAACCCTAACCCTAACCCTAACCCTGACCCTAAACCAAACCCTAACCCTAACCCTAAACCTAACCCTAACTCAAACCCTAACCCTAATCCTAACCCTAACCTTAACTCCAACCCTAACCCTAAACCTAACCCTAAACCAAACCCCAACTCTAAACCTAACTCTAACCCAAACCTAAAACTTAACCGTAACCTTAATCCTAAACCTAACCCTAACCCTAAACCACCCCTTAACATAACCCTAACCCTAACCCTTCCCCTAACCCTAACACTAACCCAAACCCTAACCCTAACCCTAACCCTAACCGAAACCCAAACCCTAATCCTAACACTAAACCTAACCCTAATCCTAATCCTGACACTAACCGTAACCCAAGCCCAAACCCTAACCCTAACCCTAACCCTAACCCTAACCCGAACCCTAACATTAAGCCTAACCCAAACTCTAAACCTAAACTAAACCCAAGCCCTAACTCTAACCCTAAGCCTAACCCAAGCGCTAAAACTAACCCTAACACTACCCTAACCCTAACCCTAACCCTAACCCAAACCCTAACCCTAACCCTAACCCTAACCGAAACCCAAACCCTAATCCTAACACTAAACCTAACCCTAATCCTAACCCTAACACTAACCCTAACCCAAGCCCAAACACTAACCCCAACCCTAACCCTAACCCTATCCCTATCGCCTAGCCCTAACCCTAAACCTAACCCTAAGCCAAACCCTAACCCTAACTCTAACCCTAACCCTAAACCTAACCCAAACCCAAGCCCAACCACTAACCCCAAACCTAAACTTTACACTATCCATAATTTTAACCCTAACACAAACCAAACCCTAAGCCAAACCCTAACCCTAACCCTAACCCGAAACCTAACCCAAACCCTAATCCTAACACGAACCCTAACCCTAACCCTTACCCTAACCCTAACCCTATCCCAAAACCTAACACTAACCCAAAGCCTAACCCTAACCCTAACCCTAACCGAAAACCAAACCCTAATGCTAACACAAACCTAACCTTAATCCTAATCCTAACACTAACCGTAACCCAAGTCCAAAAACTAACCCGAACCCTAACCCTAACACTATCCCTATCGCCTTGCCCTAACCCCAACCCTAACGCTAAGCCAAATCCTAACCCTAATTCTAACCCTAAACCTAAACCTAACCCTAAACCAAGCCCAAACACTAACCCTAAACCTAACCCTAACCCTAACCCAAACCCTAACCCAAATCCTAACCCTAACCCTCACCCTAACACAAACCGTAACCCTAACCCTAACCCTAACCCTAACCCTGACATAAACCCAAGCCCTAACCCTATCCCTAACCCTAACCCAAGCCCTAAAACTAACCCTAACCCTAACACTAACACAAACCTAAACCCTAACACAAACCCTAACCCTAAACCTAATCCTAACCCCAAACCTAACCCTAAACCTAACCTTAAACGAAACCCTAACCCTAACCCTAACACTAACCCTGACCCTAAACCAAACCCTAACCCTAACCCTAACCCTAACCCTAACTCAAACCCTAACCCTAATCCTAACCCTAACCTTAACTCCAACCCTAACCCTAAACCTAATCCTAAACCAAACCCCAACTCTAAACCTAACTCTAACCCAAACCTAAAACTTAAACCTAACCTTAATCCTAAACCTAACCCTAACCCTAAACCACCCCTTAACATAACCCTAACCCTAACCCTTCCCCTAACCCTAACACTAACCCTAAACCAAAGCAAACCGTAATGCTAACCCTAAACCTAACCCTAAAACTAATCCTACCCTAAACCCTAACCGTGACACTAACCGTAACCCTAAAACAAACCCTAACCCAAACCCTAACCCTGACCCCTAACCCTAACCCTAAACTTAACCCTAACCCAAACCCTAACCCAAACCGTAACCATAACCTTAAACCTAACCCAAACCCTAACCCGATCCCTTACTATAACCCAAACCCAAACCCTAACCCTAACCCTAACCCTAACCGTAACCCTAACCCTAAACCTAAACGTAACCCAAACACAAACCCTAACCCTAAGCCTAACACAAACCTTAAACCTAACCTAAACCCAAGCCCTAACCCTTACCCTAACCCTAACCCAAGCCCTAAAACTAACCCTAACCCTAACCCTAACCCAAACCTAAACCCTAACCCAAACCCTGACCCTAACCTTAACCCTAAACCAAACCTAAACCCTAACCCTAACACTAACCGTAACCCTAACCCTAACCCTAATTCTAAACCTAATCCTAACCCTAACCCTAATGCTAACCCCAACCCTAACCCTAAAACTAACCCTAAACCAACCCCAACTCTAAACCTAACTCTAACCCAAACCTAAATCTTAAACCTAACCTTAATCTTAATCCTAACCATAAACCTAAACCACCCCTAATCCTAACCCTTCCCCTAACCCTAACACTAACCCTAAACCAAACCAAACCGTAACCCTAACACTAAACCTAACCCTAACCCTAACCCAAACCCTAAATCTAACACTTACCCTAACCCTAACACTAAGCCTAATCCTAAACCAAACCCACACCCTAACCCTAACCATAACCCTAACCCTAACCCTAACCTAAACCGAAACCCTAACCCTAAACCTAACCCAAACCCAATCTTCAACCCTAACCCTAACCCTAACCCTAACCCTAACCCAAACCAAAACCTACTCCTATCCCTAAACCTAACCCTAACCCAAGCCCAAACACTAATCCTAACCCTAACCCTAACCCTAAACCTAAAACCTAACCCTAAACCTAAACTTAACCCAAACCTGAACCCTAACCCAAAACCTAACCCTAACCCTAACCTAAACCCTATCCCTAACCCTAACACTAACCCAAACCCTAACCCTAACCCTAACCCTAACCGAAACCCAAACCCTAATCCTAACACTAAACCTAACCCTAATCCTAATCCTTACACTAACCGTAACCCAAGCCCAAACCCTAACCCTAACCCTAACCCTAACCCTGACCCGAACCCTAACATTAAGCCTAAACCAAACTCTAAACCTAAATTAAACCCAAGCCCTAACTCTAACCCTAAGCCTAACCCAAGTGCTAAAACTAACCCTAACCCTACCCTAACCCTAACCCTAACCCTAACCCTAACCCTAACCCAAACCCTAACCCTAACCCTAACCGAAACCCAAACCCTAATCCTAACACTAAACCTAACCCTAATCCTAACCCTAACACTAACCCTAACCCAAGCCCAAACACTAACCCCAACCCTAACCCTAACCCTATCCCTATCGCCTAGCCCTAACCCTAACCCTAACCCTAAGCCAAACCCTAACCCTAACTCTAACCCTAACCCTAAACCTAACCCTAACCCAAGCCCAACCACTAACCACAAACCTAAACCTTACACTATCCATAATTTTAACCCTAACACAAACCAAACCTTAAGCCAAACCCTAACCCTAACCCTAACCCCAAACCTAACCCAAACCTTAATCCTAACACGAACCCTAACCCTAACCCTAACCCTAACCCTAACACAAACCCTAACCCTAACACTTACCCTAACCCTAAACCTATCCCAAAACCTAACACTAACCCAAAGCCTAACCCTAACCCTAACACTAACCGAAAACCAAACCCTAATGCTAACATTAAACCTAAACCTAATCCTAATCCTAACACTAACCGTAACCCAAGTCCAATCCCTAACCCGAACCCTAACCCTAACACTATCCCTATGGCCTAGCCCTAACCCCAACCCTAAACCTAACCCTAAACCTAACCCTAACCCAAGCCCAAACACTAACCATAAACCTAACCCTAACCCTAAACCAAACCCTAACGCAAATCCTAACCCTAACCCTCACCCTAACACAAACCGTAACCCTAACCCTAACCCTAACCCTAACCCTAACATAAACCCAAGCCCTAACCCTATCCCTAACCCTAACCCAACCCCTAAAACTAACCCTAACCCTAACACTAACCCTACCCCAAACGAATCCTAACCCTAACCCTAACCCTAACCCTAAACCAGCCTCTCACAGTAACCTTAACCTAACCCTAACCCCAAACCTAACCCTTACCCTATCCGTAATATTAACCCTAACCCAAATAAAACCCTAACCCTAACCCTAACCATAACCCAAAACCTAAACCTAAACCTAACCCTAATCCTAAACCAAACCCTAACCCTAACCCTAACCCTAAACCTAATCCTAACCCCAACCCTAACCCTAAACCTAACCTTAAACGAAACCCTAACCCTAACCCTAACACTAAACCTGACCCTAAACCAAACCCTAACCCTAACCCTAACCCTAACTCAAACCCAAACCCTAACACTAACCGTAACCCTAAATCTAACACAAGCCCTAAACCTAAACCTAACCCTACCCTAAACCCTAATGGTAACACTAACAATAACCCTATCCCTATCGCCTAGCCCTAACCCTAACTCTAACCCTAACTCTAACCCTAAGCCAAACCCTAACCCTAACTCTAACCCTAACCCTAAACCTAACCCTAACCCAAACCCAAACACTAACCCTAAACCTAACCCTAACCCTAACTCAAACAGTAAACCTAACCATAAATCTAACCGTATCCCTAACACAAATCCAAACCCTAACCCTAACCCTAAACCTAATCCTACCCTAAACCCTAACCATAACACTCAACGTAACCCTAACCCAAACCCTAACCCTAAACCTAACCCTAACCCTAAATCTAACCCTAAGCCAAACCCTAACCCGAACCCTAACCCTAACCCTAAACTTAACCCTAACCCAAACCCTAACCCAAACCCTAACCCTAACCTTAAACCTAACCCAAAACCTAACCCGAACCCTTACTCTAACCCAAACCCAAACCCTTACCCTAACCCAAACCCTAACCCTAAACCTAAACCTAAACCTAAACCTAACCCAAACCCAAACCCTAACCCTAACCCTAACCCAAAACCTTACCCGATCCCTTAATCTAACCTAACCCTAACCCTAACCCTAAACCTAACCTAAACTCTATCCCTAACCCTAACACTAATCTTACCCCAAACCAATCCCTAACCCTAACCCTAACCCTAACCCTAACGCTAAACCAAACCTAAACCCTAACCCTAACCCTAACCCTAACCCTAACCCTAACCCTAACCCTAAACCTAAACCTAACCCAAACCCAAACCCTAACCCTAACCCTAACCCAAACCCTTACCCGATCCCTTAATCTAACCCTAACCCTAACCCTAACCCTAACCCTAAACCTAACCTAAACTCTATCCCTAACCCTAACACTAATCTTACCCCAAACCAATCCCTAACCCTAACCCTAACCCTAATCCTAACCCTAACCCTAAACCAAACCTAAACCCTAACCCTAACCCTAACCCTAACCCTAACCCTAATCCTAAACCTAACCCTATCACTAACTCTAATCCTAACCCCAACCCTAACCCTAAACCAAACCCCAACTCTAAACCTAACTCTAAAACAAACCTAAAACTTAACCCTAACCTTAATCCTAACCCTAACCCTAATCCTAAACCACCCCTAACCCTAATCCTAACCCTAACCCTTCCCCTAACCCTAACACTAACCCTAAACCAAACCAAACCGTAACTATAACCCTAAACCTAACCCTAACCCTAACCCAAACCCTAAACCTAACACAAAGCGTAACCATAACACTAACCCTAACACTAACCCAAACCCTAACCCTAACCCTAACCCTAACCCAAACCCTAAACCTAAACTTAAACCTAACCCAAACCCTAACCCGATCACTTGCTCTAACCCAAACCCAAACCCTAACCCTAACCCTAAACCTAAACCTAACCTAAACACAAACTCTAACCCTAATCCTAACCCAAACCGTAAACCTAACCTAAACCCAAGCACTAACCCTTACCCTAGCCCTAACCCAAGCCATAAAACTAACCCTAACCCTAACCCTAACCCAAACCCAAACTTCAACCCTAACCCTAACCAAAACCCTAACCCTAACCCTAACCCTAACCAAACCCAAACCCTAATCCTAACACTAACACTAACGCTAACCCTAACCCTAACCCTAAACCTAAGTCAAACCAAAACCTACTCCTATCCCTAAACCTAACACTAACCCAAGCCAAAACACTAATCCTAACCCTAACCCTAACCCTAAAACCTAACCCTAACCCTAACCTTAACCCTAACCCAAACCCTAACCCAAACCGAAACCCTAACCCTAACCCTAACCCTAAACCTAACACAAACCCTAAACCTAAACCTAACCCTACCCTAAACCCTAACCGTAACACTAACCCTAACCCTATCCCTATCGCCTAGCCCTAACCCTAACTCTAACCCTAACTTTAACCCTAAGCCAAAACCTCACCCTAACTCTAACCCTAACCCTAAACCTAACCCTAACCCAAACCCAAACACTAACCCTAAACCTAACCCTAACCCTAACTGAAACCATAACCCTAACCATAAAACTAACTGTATCCCTAAAATTAAACCTAACCCAAAACCTAACCGAAACCCTACCCCTAACCCTAACCCTAACCCTAACCCTAACCCTAACCCTAACCCTAACCCTAAACCTAACCCAAATCCTAACCCTAACCCTCACACTAACACAAACCGTAACCCTAACCCTAACCCTAAACCTAACCCTACCCCAAACCCTAACCCTAACCTAAACCCTATCCCTAACCCTAACACTAACCCAAACCCTAACCCTAACCGAAACCCAAACCCTAATACTAACACTAAACCTAACCCTAACACTAACCCTAACCGAAGCCCAAACACTAACCCCAACCCTAAGCCTAACCCTATCCCTATCGCCTAGCTCTAACCCTAACCCTAACCATAAGCCAAACCCTAACCCAAACACTAACCCTAACCTAACCCTAACTCTAACCCTAACCCTAAACCTAACCCTAACACAAGCCCAAACACTAACCCCAAAAATAACCCTTACCCTATCCATAACATTATCCCTAACACAAATCAAAACCTAACCCTAACCCTAACCCTAACCCTAACCCTAAAACTAACCCAAACCCTAATCCTAACACTAACCCTATCCCTAACCCTAACCCTAAGCCTAACACAAACCCTAACCCTAACACTTACCTTAACCCTAAACCTAACCCTATCCCAAACCCTAACACTAATCCAAACCCTAACCCTAACCCTAACCCTAACCGAAACCCAAACCCTAATCCTAACACTAAACTTAACCCTAATCCTAATCCTAACACTAACGGTAACCCAAGGCCAAACCCTAAACCGAACCCTAACACTAACCCAATCCCTATCGCCTAGCCCTAACCCCAACCCTAACCCTAAGCCAAACCCTAATCCTAACTCTAACCATAACCCTAAACGTAACCCAAACCCAAGCCCAAACACTAACCCTAAACCTAACCCTAACCCTACCCCAAACCCTAACCCAAATCCTAACCCAAATCCTAACCGTAACACTAAGCCTAACCCTAAACCTAACCCAAACCCTAACCCTCACCATAACCCTAAACCCTAACCCTAATGCTAACCTTAACCCTAATCCAAACCCTAACGCAAACCCTAACCCTAACTCTAAACCTAACCCCAAACCTAAACCTATACCTTACTCTAACCCAAACCCAAACCCTAACCCTAACCCTAACCCTAACCCTAACCCTAAATTTAAACCTAACCCAAACCCAAACCCTAACCCTAAGCCTAACCCAAACCCTAAACCTAACCTAAACCCAAGCCCTAACCCTAACCCTAAACCTAACCCAAGCCCTAAAACTAACCGTAAACCTAACCCTAACCCTAACCCTACCCCTAATTCAAACCCTAACCCTAACACTTACCCTAAACCAAACCAAACACTAACCGTAAGCCTAAACCTAACCCTAACCCTAATTCAAACCCTAACCCTAACACTTACCCTAACCCTAGCCCTAAGCCTAACCCTAACCAAAACCCACACGGTAAACCTAACCCGAATCCTAAACATAACCCTTGCAAAAGCCCTAACCCTAACCCTTACCCTATCCCTAACCCTAAGCCTAACCCTAACACAAACCCACACCCTAACCCTAACACTAACAATAACCCCAACCCTAACCTTAACCCTAACTCAAACCTAAACCCTAACACTAATCCTAACCCAAACCCTAACCCTAACCCTAACCCTAATCCGAA
>CM069537.1:835000-842500 GCA_035773235.1 Eospalax fontanierii
ACCCAAACCCAAACCCTAACCCTAACCCTAACCCTAAACCTAACACAAACATTAAACCTAAACCTAAACCTACCCTAAACCCTAATGGTAAGACTAACCCTAACCCTATCCCTATCGCCTAGCCCTAACCCTAACTCTAAACCTAACCCTAACCCTAAGCCAAACGCTAACCCTAACTCTAACCCTAACCTTAAACCTAACCCTAACCCAAACCCAAACACTACCCCTAAACCTAACCCTAACCCTAACTCAAACCGTAACCCTAACCATAAACCTAACCATATCCCTAACACAAACCCTAACCCTAACCCTAACCCTAAACCTAGTCCTACCCTAAACCATAACCGTAACACTAACAGTAACCCTAAAACAAACCCTAACCCAAACCCGAACCCTGACCCCTAACCCTAACCCTAAACTTAACCCTAACCCAAACTCTAACCCAAACCGTAACCCTAACCTTAAACCTAACCCAAAACCTAACCCGATCCCTTATTCTAACCCAAACCCAAACCCTAACCCTTACCCTAATCCTAACCCAAACCCTAACCCTAACCCTAATCCTCATCCTAACCCTAACCATAACCATAACCCTAAACCAAACCATAACCCTAACCCAAACCTAAACCCTAACACAAACCCTAACCCTAACCCAAAACCAAACCTAAACGCTAACTCTAAACCTAACCCTAACCCTAACCTAAACTCTATCACTAACACTAACACTAACCCTACCCCAAACCAATCCTAACCCTAACCCTAACCCTAACCCTAAACCAACATCTCACAGTAACCTTAACCTAAACCTAACCCCAAACCTAACCCTTACCCTATCCGTAATATTAACCCTAACCCAAATCAAACCCTAACCCTAACCCTAACCCTAACCCTAACCCTAAGCCAAACCAAAACCTACTGCTATCCCTAAACCTAACAATAACCCAAGCCCAAACACTAATCCTAACCCTAACCCTAACCCTAAAACCTAACCCTAACCCAAACCCAAACCCTAATCCTAACACTAACACTAACGCTAACCCTAACCCTAACCCTAACCCTAAGCCAAACCAAAACCTACTCCTATCCCTAAACCTAACACTAACCCAAGCCCAAACACTAATCCTAACCCTAACCCTAAACCTAAAACCTAACCCTAACCCTAACCTTAACCCTAACCCAAACCCTAACCCAAACGGAAACCCTAACCCTAACCCTAACACTAAACCTAACACAAACCCTAAACCTAAACCTAACCCTACCCTAAACCCTAACCGTAACACTAACCCTAACCCTAACCCTAAGCCAAACCCTAACCCTAACTCTAACCCTAACCCTAAACCTAACCCTAACCCAAACCCAAACACTAACCCGAAACCTAAACCTAACCCTAACTCAAACCGTAACCCTAACCATAAACCTAACTGTATCCCTAACCTTAACCCTAACCCAAACCCTAACCCAAACCCTACCCCTAACCGTAACCCTAACCCGAACCCTAACACTAAGCCTATCCCAAACTCTAAATCTAACCTAAACCCAAGCCCTAACTCTAACCCTAAGAATAACCCAAGCCCTAAAACAAACCCTAACCCTAATCCTAACCCAAACCTGAACCCTAACCCAAACACAAACCCTAACACTAACCTAAATCCTATCCCTAACCATAACACTAACGCAAACCCTAACCCTAACCGAAACGCAAAGCCTAATCCTAACACTAAAACTAACCCTAACACTAACCCTAACCCAAGCCCAAACAATAACCCCAACCCTAACCCTAACCCTATCCCTATCGCCTAGCCCTAACCCTAACCCTAACCATAAGCCAAACCCTAACCCAAACACTAACCCTAACCTAACCTAACCCTAAATCTAACCCTAACCCTAAACCTAACCCTAACACAAGCCCAAACACTAACCACAAAAATAAGCCTTACCCTATCCATAACATTAACCCTAACACAAATCAACCCCTAGCCCTCACGATAAACCTAACTCTAACCCTAAAACTAACCCAAACCCTAATCCTAACACTAACCCTATCCCTAACCCTAACCCTAACCCTAACACAAAACCTAACCCTAACCCTTACCCTAACCCTAACCCTATCCCAAACCCTAACACTAATCCAAACCCTAATCCTAACCCTAACCCTAACCGAAACCCAAACCCTAATCCTAACACTAAACCTAACCCTAATCCTAATCCTAACACTAACGGTAACCCAAGCCCAAACCCTAAACCGAACCCTAACCCTAACCCTATCCCTATCGCCTAGAACTAACCCCAACCCTAAACCTAAGCCAAACCCTAACCCTAACTCTAACCCTAACCCTAAACGTAACCCTAACCCAAGCCCAAACACTAACCCTAAACCTAACCCTAACCCTAACCAAAACCCTAACCCAAATCCTAACCCAAATCCTAACCTTAACACTAAGCCTAACCCTAACCCTAACCCAAACCCTAACCCTCACCATAACCCTAAACCCTAACCCTAACGCTAACCTTAACCCTAATCCAAACTCTAACGCAAATCCTAACCCTAACTCTAAACCTAACCCAAACCCTAACATTATACCTTACTCTAACCCAAACCCAAACCCTAAACCTAAGCCAAACCCAAACCCTAACGCTAAGCCTAACCCAAACCCTAAACCTAACATAAACCCAAGCCCTAACACTAACCCTAAACCTAACCCAAGCCCTAAAACTAACCGTAACCCTAACCCTAACCCTAACCCTAATTCAAACCCTAACCCTAACACTTACCCTAAACCAAACCAAACACTAACACTAAGCCTAAACCTAACCCTAACCCTAATTCAAACCCTAACCCTAACACTTACCCTAACCCTAGCCCTAAGGCTAACCCTAACCCAAACCCACACGCTAAACCTAACCAGAACCCTAAACCTAACACTTACAAAAGCCCTAACCCTAACCCTTACCCTAACCCTAACCCTAAGCCTAACCCTAACACAAACCCAAACCCTAACCCTAACACTAACACTAACCCCAACCCTAACCCTAACCCTAACTAAAACCTAAACCCTAACACTAACCCTAAACAAAACCCTAACCGTAACCCTAACCCTAATCCTAACCCTAAAAATAACCATAACCCTAACCCAAACCCTAACCCTAACCCTAACCATAACCCTGACCCTAACCCAAATCCTAACCCTAAACCTAACCCTAACCCTAACCCTAACCTTAACCCTAATCCTAAACCTAACCCTAACCCTAACCCTAACCCTAACACCAACCCTAACCCTAAACCAAACCCGAACTCTAAACCTAACTCTAAACCAAACCTCAACCTTAACACTAAACTTAATCTTAACCCTAAACCTAACCCTAAACCAACCCTAACACTCACCCTAACCCTAACCCTTCCCCTAACCCTAACACTAACCCTAATCCTAACACTAACACTAACGCTAACCATAACCATAACCTTAAGCCTAACCGAAACCCAAACTTCAACCCTAATCCTAACCAAAACCCTAACCCTAACACTAACCCAAATCCTAACCCTAACCCTAACCCTAAACCTAACCCTAAACCTAACCCTAATCCTAACCTAAAAATAACCATAACCCTAACCCAAACCCTAACCCTAACCCTAACCATAACCCTGACCCTAACCCAAATCCTAACCCTAAACCTAACCCTAACCCTAACCCTAACCCTAACCCTAACCCTAACCGAAACCCAAATCCTAATCCTAACACTAAACCTAACCCTAATCCTAACCCTAACACAAACCCTAACCCAGACCCAAACACTAACCCCAACCCTAAGCCTAACCCTATCCCTATCGCCTAGCCCTAACCCTAACCCTAACCCTAAACCTAACCCTAACCCAAGCCCAACCACTAACCCCAAACCTAAACCTTGCACTATCCATAATTTTAACCTAACACAAACCAAACCCGAAGCCAAACCCTAACCCTAACCCTAACCCTAACCCTAAACCTAACCCAAACCCTAATCCTAACACGAACCCTAACCCTAACCCTAACCCTAACCCTAACCCTAACACAAACCCTAACCCTAACCCTTACCCTAACCCTAACCCTATCCCAAAACCTAACACTAACCCAAAGCCTAACCCTAACCCTAACCCTAACCGAAACCCAAACCCTAATGCTAACACTAAACCTAACCCTAATCCTAATCCTAACACTAACCGTAACCCAAGTACAAACCCTAACCCGAACCCTAACCCTAACACTATCCCTATCGCCTAGCCCTAACCCTAACCCTAACCCTAAGCCAAACCCTAACTCTAATTCTAACCCTAACCCTAAACCTAACCATAACCCAAGCCCAAACACTAACCCTAAACCTAACCCTAACCCTAACCCAAAACCTAACCCAAATCCTAACCCTAACGCTCACCCTAACACAAACCGTAACCCTAACCCTAACCCTAAACCTAACCCTACCCCAAACCCTAACCGTAACACTAACCGTAACCCTAACCCTAACCCTAACCCAAACCCTAACCCTCACCCTAACCCTATCCCGTAACCCTAACCCTAACCTTAACCCTAATCCAAACCCTAAACAACACCCTAAACTTAAACCTAAACCTAAGCCAAACCCTAACCGTATACGTTACTCTAACCCAAACCCAAACCCTACCCCTAACCCTAACCGTAACCCTAACTCTAAACCTAAACCTAACTCAAACCCAAACCGTAACCCTATGCCTAACCCAAACCCTAAACCTAACCTAAACCCAAGCACTAACCCTAACCCTAACCCTAACCCAAGCTGTAAAACTAACCCTAACCCTAACCCTAACCGTAACCCTTACCCTAACCCTAACACTAACCCTAAACCAAACCAAACCCTAACCCTAAGCCTAAACCTAACCCTAACCCTAATTAAAACCCTAACGCTAACACTTACCCTAACCCTAGCCCTAAGCCTAACCCTAAACCTAACCCTAACCCTAACCCTAACATAAACCCAAGCCCTAACCCTATCCCTAACCCTAACCCAGGCCCTAAAACTAACCCTAACCCTAACCCTAACCCAAACCTAAACCCTAACACAAACCCTAACCCTAACCCTCAACCAAACCTAAACGCTAACACTAAACCTAACCCTAACCCTAACGTAAACTCTATCACTAACCCTAACACTAACACTACCCCAAAACAATCCTAACCCTAACCCTAACCCTAACCCTAAACCAACATCTCACAGTAACCTTAACTTAACCCTAACCCCAAACCTAACCCTTACCCTATCCGTAATATTAACCCTAACCCAAATCAAACCCTAACCCTAACCCTAACCCTAACCCAAAACCTAAACCTAAACCTAACCCTAATCCTAAACCTAACCCTAACCCTAAACCTAAACCTAATCCTAACCCGAACCCTAACCCTAAACCTAACCTAAACTCTATCCCTAACCCTAACACTAATCTTACCCCAAACCAATCCCTAACCCTAACCCTAACCCTAAACCTAACCCTAAACCAAACCCGAACTCTAAACCTAACTCTAAATCAAACCTCAACCTTAACCCTAACCTTAATCCTAAACCTAAACCTAACACTAAACCACCCCTAACACTAACCCTAACTCTAACCCTTCCCCTAACCCTAACACTAACCCTAATCCTAACACTAACACTAACCCTAACCCTAACCCTAACCCTAACCCTAACCCTAACCCTAACCAAAACCCTAACCCTAACCCTAACCCTAACCCTAACCCAAAACCTAATCCTAACACTAACACTAACGCTAACCCTAACCCTAACCCTAACCCTAAGCCAAACCAAAACCTACTCCTATCCCTAAATCTAACCCTAACCCAAGCCCAAACACTAATCCTAACCCTAACCCTAACCCTAAAACCTAACCCAAATCCTAACCCTAACCCTGACCCTAACCCTAACCCTAACCCTAACCCTAACCCTAACCCTAACACTATCCCTATCGCCTAGCCCTAACCCTAACCCTAACCCTAAGCCAAACCCTAACTCTAATTCTAACCCTAACCCTAAACCTAACCATAACCCAAGCCCAAACACTAACCCTAAACCTAACCCTAACCCTAACCCAAAACCTAACCCAAATCCTAACCCTAACCCTCACCCTAACACAAACCGTAACCCTAACCCTAACCCTAAACCTAACCCTACCCCAAACCCTAACCGTAACACTAACCGTAACCCTAACCCTAACCCTAACCCAAAACCTAAACAACACCCTAAACCTAAACCTAAACCTAACCCAAACCCTAACCGTATACCTTACTCTAACCCAAACCCAAACCCTACCCCTAACCCTAACCGTAACCCTAACTCTAAACCTAAACCTAACTCAAACCCAAACCCTAACCCTATGCCTAACCCAAACCCTAAACCTAACCTAAACCCAAGCCCTAACCCTAACCCTAACCCTAACCAAGCTGTAAAACTAACCCTAACCCTAACCCTAACCCTAACCGTAACCCTTACCCTAACCCTAACACTAACCCTAAACCAAACCAAACCCTAACCCTAAGCCTAAACCTAACCCTAACCCTAATTAAAACCCTAACGCTAACACTTACCCTAACCCTAGCCCTAAGCCTAACCCTAAACCAAACCCGCACACTAAACCTAATCCGAACCCTAAACCTAACCCTAAACGAAACCCTAACACTAAACCTAACCCTAACCTTACCCAAGCCCTAACCCTAACCCTTACCCTAACCCTAACCCTAAACCTAACCCTAACCCTAACTCAAACCTAAACCCTAACACTAACCCTAACCCTAAACCTAACCCTAACCCAAGCCCAACCACTAACCCCAAACCTAAACCTTGCACTATCCATAATTTTAACCTAACACAAACCAAACCCGAAGCCAAACCCTAACCCTAACCCTAACCCTAACCCTAAACCTAACCCAAACCCTAATCCTAACACGAACCCTAACCCTAACCCTAACCCTAACCCTAACCCTAACACAAACCCTAACCCTAACCCTTACCCTAACCCTAACCCTATCCCAAAACCTAACACTAACCCAAAGCCTAACCCTAACCCTAACCCTAACCGAAACCCAAACCCTAATGCTAACACTAAACCTAACCCTAATCCTAATCCTAACACTAACCGTAACCCAAGTACAAACCCTAACCCGAACCCTAACCCTAACACTATCCCTATCGCCTAGCCCTAACCCTAACCCTAACCCTAAGCCAAACCCTAACTCTAATTCTAACCCTAACCCTAAACCTAACCATAACCCAAGCCCAAACACTAACCCTAAACCTAACCCTAACCCTAACCCAAAACCTAACCCAAATCCTAACCCTAACGCTCACCCTAACACAAACCGTAACCCTAACCCTAACCCTAAACCTAACCCTACCCCAAACCCTAACCGTAACACTAACCGTAACCCTAACCCTAACCCTAACCCAAACCCTAACCCTCACCCTAACCCTCTCCCGTAACCCTAACGCTAACCTTAACCCTAA
>CM069537.1:847500-850000 GCA_035773235.1 Eospalax fontanierii
ACACTAAGCCTATCCCAAACTCTAAACCTAACCTAAACACAAGCCCTAACTCTAACCCTAAGCCTAACCCAACACCTAAAACAAACCCTAACCCTAATCCTAACCCAAACCTGAACGCTAACCCAAACCCAAACCCTAACACTAACCTAAACCCTATCCCTAACAAAAACACTAACCCAAACCCTAACCCTAACCGAAACCCAAACCCTAATCCTAACACTAAACCTAACCCTAACCCTAACCCTAACACAAGACCCAACACTAACATCAACCCTAACCCTATCCCTATCCCTATCGCCTAGCTCTAACCCTAACCCTAACCATAAGCCAAACCCTAACCCAAACACTAACCGTAACCTAACCCTAACTCTAACCCTAACCCTAAACGTAACCCTAACCCAAGCCCAAACACTAACCCTAAACCTAACCCTAACCCTAACCCAAACCCTAACCCAAATCCTAACCCAAATCCTAACCGTAACACTAAGCCTAACCCTAAACCTAACCCAAACCCTAACCCTCACCATAACACTAAACCCTAACCCTAACCCTAACCTTAACCCTAATCCAAACGCTAACGCAAACCCTAACCCTAACTCTAAACCTAACCCCAACCCTAACCCTATACCTTACTCTAACCCAAACCCAAACCCTAACCCTAACCCTAACCCTAACCCTAATCCTAAATCTAAACCTAACCCAAACCCAAACCCTAACCCTAAGCCTAACCCAAACCCTAAACCTAACCTAAACCCAAGCCCTAACCCTAACCATAAACCTAACCCAAGCCCTAAAACTAACCGTAACCCTAACCCTAACCCTAACCCTAATTCAAACCCTAACCCTAACACTTACCCTAAACCAAACCAAACACTAACCCTAAGCCTAAACCTAACCCTAACCCTAATTCAAACCCTAACCCTAACTCTTACCCTAACCCTAGCCCTAAGCCTAACCCCAACTCAAACCCACACGCTAAACCTAACCCGAATCCTAAACCTAACCCTTACAAAAGAACTAACCCTAACCCTTACCCTAACCCTAACCCTAAGCCTAACCCTAACCCAAACCCACACCCTAACCCTAACACTAACATTAACCCCAACCCTAACCCTAACCCTAACTCAAACCTAAACCCTAACACTAACCCTAACCCAAACCCTAACCCTAACCCTAACCCTAATCCTAACCCTAAAAATAAACATAACCCTAACCCAAACCCTAACCCTAACCCTAACCATAACACTGACCCTAACCCAAATCCTAACCCTAAACTTAACACTAACCCTAACCATAACCCTAACCCTAACCCTAATCCTAAACCTAACCCTAACCCTAACCCTAACCCTAACACCAACCCTAACCCTAAACCTAACCCGAAACCAAACCCGAACTCTAAACCTAACTCTAAATCAAACCTCAACCTTAACCCTAATCTTAATCCTAAACCTAAACCTAACACTAAACCACCCCTAACACTAACCCTAACTCTAACCCTTCCCCTAACCCTAATCCTAACACTAACCCTAACCCTAACCCTAACCCTAACCCTAACCCTAACCCTAACCCTAACCCTAACCCTAACCCTAACCAAAACCCTAACCCTAACCCTAAGCCTAACCCTAACCCAAAACCTAATCCTAACACTAACACTAACGCTAACCCTAACCCTAACCCTAACCCTAAGCCAAACCAAAACCTACTCCTATCCCTAAATCTAACCCTAACCCAAGCCCAAACACTAATCCTAACCCTAACCTTAACCCTAAAACCTAACCCAAATCCTAACCCTGACCCTGACCCTAACCCTAACTCTAACCCTAACCCTAAACCTAACCCTAACCCAAACCCAAACACTAACCCTAAACCTAACCCTAACCCTAACTCAAACTGTAACCCTAACCATAAACCTAACTGTATCCCTAACCTTAACACTAACCCAAACCCTAACCCAAACCCTACCCCTAACCCTAACCCTAACCCGAACCCCAAAACCAAACCCATCCCAAACTCCAAACCTAACCTAAACCCAAGCCCTAACTCTAACCCTAAGCCTAACCCAACACCTAAAACAAACCCTAACCCTAATCCTAACCCAAACCTGAACGCTAACCCAAACCCAAACCCTAACACTAACCTAAACCCTATCCCTAACAAAAACACTAACCCAAACCCTAACCCTAACCGAAACCCAAACCCTAATCCTAACACTAAACCTAACCCTAACCCTACCCCTAACACAAGCCCAAACACTAACATCAACCCTAACCCTATCCCTATCCCTATCGCCTAGCTCTAACCCTAACCCTAACCATAAGCCAAACCCTAACCCAAACACTAACCGTAACCTAACCCTAACTCTAACCCTAACCCTAAACGTAACCCTAACCCAAGCCCAAACACTAACCCTAAACCTAACCCTAACCCTAACCCAAACCCTAACCCAAATCCTAACCCAAATCCTAACCGTAACACTAAGCCTAACCCTAAACCTAACCCA
>CM069537.1:855000-872500 GCA_035773235.1 Eospalax fontanierii
CCTAACCCAAACCCTAACCCTAACCCTAACCCTAATCCTAACCCTAAAAATAAACATAACCCTAACCCAAACCCTAACCCTAACCCTAACCATAACCCTGACCCTAACCCAAATCCTAACCCTAAACTTAACACTAACACTAACCATAACCCTAACCCTAACCCTAATCCTAAACCTAACCCTAACCCTAACCCTAACCCTAACTCCAACCCTAACCATAAACCTAACCCGAAACCAAACCCGAACTCTAAACCTAACTCTAAATCAAACCTCAACCTTAACCCTAATCTTAATCCTAAACCTAAACCTAACACTAAACCACCCCTAACACTAACCCTAACTCTAACCCTTCCCCTAACCCTAATCCTAACACTAACCCTAACCCTAACCCTAACCCTAACCCTAACCCTAACCCTAACCCTAACCCTAACCCTAACCAAAACCCTAACCCGAACCCTAAGCCTAACCCTAACCCAAAACCTAATCCTAACACTAACACTAACGCTAACCCTAACCCTAACCCTAACCCTATGCCAAACCAAAACCT
This sequence comes from Eospalax fontanierii, assembly GCA_035773235.1. Taxonomy (NCBI): domain Eukaryota; kingdom Metazoa; phylum Chordata; class Mammalia; order Rodentia; family Spalacidae; genus Eospalax; species Eospalax fontanierii. Next base: position 855,548 of record CM069537.1, read on the forward strand.
ACTCCTATCCCTAAATCTAACCCTAACCCAAGCCCAAACACTAATCCTAACCCTAACCTTAACCCTAAAACCTAACCCAAATCCTAACCCTAACCCTGACCCTAACCCTAACCCTAACCCTAACCCTAATCCTAACCCTAAAAATAACCATAACCCTAACCCAAACCCTAACCCTAACCCTAACCATAACCCTGACCCTAACCCAAATCCTAATCCTAACCCTAACCCTAACCCTAACCCTAACTCTAACCCTAACCCTAATCCTAAACCTAACCCTAACCCTAACCCTAACCCCAACCCTAACCCAAAACCTAAACCTAAACCAAACCCGAACTCTAAACCTAACTCTAAACCAAACCTCAACCTTAACCCTAACCTTAATCCTAACCCTAACCCTAACCCTAAACCACCCCTAACACTAACCCTCAACCTAACCCTTCCCCTAAACCTAACACTAACCCTAATCTTAACACTAACACTAACGCTAAACATAACCATAAGCCTAACCCTAACCCAAACCCAAACTTCAACCCTAACCCTAACCAAAACCCTAAACCTAACCCTAACCCTAAGCCAAACCAAAACCTACTCCTATCCCTAAACCTAACCCTAACCCAAGCCCAAACACTAATCCTAACCCTAACCCTAACCCTAAAACCTAACCCTAACCCTAACCTTAACCCTAACCCAAACCCTTACCCAAACCCAATCCCTAACCCTAACGCTAACCCGAACCCTAACACTAAGCCTATCCCAAACTGTAAACCTAACCTAAACCCAAGCCCTAACTCTAACCCTAAGCCTAACCCAAGCCCTAAAACAAACCCTAACCCTAATCCTAACCCAAACCTGAACCCTAACCCAACCACAAACCCTAACACTAACCTAAACCCTATCCCTAACCCTAACACTAACCCAAACCCTAAACCTAACTGAAACCCAAATCCTAATCCTAACACTAAACCTAACCCTAACACTAACCCTAACCCAAGCCCAATCACTAACATCAACCCTAACCCTAACCCTATCCCTATCGCCTAGCTCTAACCCTAACCCTAACCATAAGCCAAACCCTAACCCAAACAATAACCCTAACCTAACCCTAACTCTAACCCTAACCCTAAACCTAACCCTAACACAAGCCCAAACACTAACCCCAAAAATAACCCTTACCCTATCCATAACATTAACCCTAACACAAATCAAACCCTAACCCTAACCCTAACCCTAAAACTAACCCAAACCCTAATCCTAACACTAACCCTATCCCTAACCCTAACCCTAAGCCTAACACAAACCCTAACCCTAACCCTTACCCTAACCTTAACCCTAACCCTATCTCAAACCCTAACACTAATCCAAACCCTAACCCTAACCCTAACCCTAACCGAAACCCAAACCCTAATCCTAACACTAAACTTAACGCTAATCCTAATCCTAACATTAACGGTAACCCAAGCCCAAACCCTAAACAGAACCCTAACCCTAACCCAATCCCTATCGCCTAGCCCTAACCCCAACCCTAACCCTAAGTCAAACCCTAACCCTAACTCTAAACCTAACCCTTAACGTAAGCCTAACCCAAGCCCAAACACTAACCCTAAACCTAACCCTAACCCTAACCCAAACCCTAACCCAAATCCTAACCCAAATCCTAACCGTAACACTAAGCCTAACCCTAAACCTAATCCAAACCCTAACCCTCACCATAACCCTAAACCCTAACCCTAACGCTAACCTTAACCCTAATCCAAACCCTAACGCAAACCCTAACCCTAACTCTAAACCTAACCCCAACCCTAACCCTATACCTTACTCTAACCCAAACCCAAACCCTAACCCTAACCCTAACCCTAACCCTAATCCTAAATCTAAACCTTACCCAAACCCAAACCCTAACCCTAAGCCTAACCCAAACCCTAACCCTAACCTAAACCCAAGCCCTAACCCTAACCATAAACCTAACCCAAGCCCTAAAACTAACCCTAAGCCTAAACCTAACCCTAACCCTAATTCAAACCCTAACCCTAACACTTACCCTAACCCTAGCCCTAAGCCTAACCCCAACCCAAACCCACACGCTAAACCTAACCCGAATCCTAAACCTAACCCTTACAAAAGAACTAAACCTAACCCTTACCCTAACCCTAACCCTAAGCCTAACCCTAACCCAAACCCACACCCTAACCCTAACACTAACACTAACCCCAACCCTAACCCTAACCCTAACTCAAACCTAAACCCTAACACTAACCCTAACCCAAACCCTAACCCTAACCCTAACCCTAATCCTAACCCTAAAAATAAACATAACCCTAACCCAAACCCTAACCCTAACCCTAACCATAACCCTGACCCTAACCCAAATCCTAACCCTAAACTTAACCCTAACCCTAACCCTAACCCTAACCCTAACCCTAATCCTAAACCTAACCCTAACCCTAACCCTAACCCTAACCCTATCTCCAACCCTAACCCTAAACCTAACCCTAAACCAAACCCGAAATCTAAACCTAACTCTAAATCAAACCTCAACCTTAACCCTAACCTTAATCCTAAACCTAAACCTAACACTAAACCACCCCTAACACTAACCCTAACTCTAACCCTTCCCCTAACCCTAACACTAACCCTAATCCTAACACTAACCCTAACCCTAACCCTAACCCTAACCCTAACCCTAACCCTAAAACTAACCCAAACCCTAATCCTAACACTAACCCTATCCCTAACCCAAACCCTAATCCTAACACTAACCCTATCCCTAACCCTAACCCTAAGCCTAACACAAACCCTAACCCTAACCCTAACCGAAACCCAAACCCTAATCCTAACACTAAACTTAACGCTAATCCTAATCCTAACATTAACGGTAACCCAAGCCCAAACCCTAAACCGAACCCTAACCCTAACCCAATCCCTATCGCCTAGCCCTAACCCCAACCCTAACCCTAAGCCAAACCCTAACCCTAACTCTAAACCTAACCCTAAACGTAACCCTAACCCAAGCCCAAACACTAACCCTAAACCTAACCCTAACCCTAACCCAAACCCTAACCCAAATCCTAACCCAAATCCTAACCGTAACACTAAGCCTAACCCTAAACCTAATCCAAACCCTAACCCTCACCATAACCCTAAACCCTAACCCTAACGCTAACCTTAACCCTAATCCAAACCCTAACGCAAACCCTAACCCTAACTCTAAACCTAACCCCAACCCTAACCCTATACCTTACTCTAACCCAAACCCAAACCCTAACCCTAACCCTAACCCTAACCCTAATCCTAAATCTAAACCTTACCCAAACCCAAACCCTAACCCTAAGCCTAACCCAAACCCTAAACCTAACCTAAACCCAAGCCCTAACCCTAACCATAAACCTAACCCAAGCCCTAAAACTAACCCTAAGCCTAAACCTAACCCTAACCCTAATTCAAACCCTAACCCTAACACTTACCCTAACCCTAGCCCTAAGCCTAACCCCAACCCAAACCCACACGCTAAACCTAACCCGAATCCTAAACCTAACCCTTACAAAAGAACTAAACCTAACCCTTACCCTAACCCTAACCCTAAGCCTAACCCTAACCCAAACCCACACCCTAACCCTAACACTAACACTAACCCCAACCCTAACCCTAACCCTAACTCAAACCTAAACCCTAACACTAACCCTAACCCAAACCCTAACCCTAACCCTAACCCTAATCCTAACCCTAAAAATAAACATAACCCTAACCCAAACCCTAACCCTAACCCTAACCATAACCCTGACCCTAACCCAAATCCTAACCCTAAACTTAACCCTAACCCTAACCCTAACCCTAACCCTAACCCTAATCCTAAACCTAACCCTAACCCTAACCCTAACCCTAACCCTATCTCCAACCCTAACCCTAAACCTAACCCTAAACCAAACCCGAAATCTAAACCTAACTCTAAATCAAACCTCAACCTTAACCCTAACCTTAATCCTAAACCTAAACCTAACACTAAACCACCCCTAACACTAACCCTAACTCTAACCCTTCCCCTAACCCTAACACTAACCCTAATCCTAACACTAACCCTAACCCTAACCCTAACCCTAACCCTAACCCTAACCCTAACCCTAAAACTAACCCAAACCCTAATCCTAACACTAACCCTATCCCTAACCCAAACCCTAATCCTAACACTGACCCTATCCCTAACCCTAACCCTAAGCCTAACACAAACCCTAACCCTAACCCTAACCGAAACCCAAACCCTAATCCTAACACTAAACTTAACCCTAATCCTAATCCTAACATTAACGGTAACCCAAGCCCAAACCCTAAATCGAACCCTAACATTAACCCAATCCCTATCGCCTAGCCCTAACCCCAACCCTATCCCTAAGCCAAACCCTAACCCTAACTCTAACCCTAACCCTAAACGTAACCCTAACCCAAGCCCAAACACTAACCCTAAACCTAACCCTAACCCTAACCCAAACCCTAACCCAAATCCTAACCCAAATCCTAACCGTAACACTAAGCCTAACCCTAAACCTAACCCAAACCCTATCCCTCACCATAACCCTAAATCCTAACCCTAACGCTAACCTTAACCCTAATCCAAACCCTAATGCAAACCCTAACCCTAACTCTAAACCTAACCCCAACCCTAACCCTATACCTTACTCTAACCCAAACCCAAACCCTAACCCTAACCCTAACCCTAACCCTAATCCTAAATCTAAACCTAACCCAAACCCAAACCCTAACCCTAAGCCTAACCCAAACCCTAAACCTAACCTAAACCCAAGCCCTAACCCTAACCATAAACCTAACCCAAGCCCTAAAACTAACCGTAACCCTAACCCTAACCCTAACCCTAATTCAAACCCTAACCCTAACACTTACACTAAACCAAACCAAACACTAACCCTAAGCCTAAACCTAACCCTAACCCTAATTCAAACCCTAACCCTAACACTTACCCTAACCCTAGCCCTAAGCCTAACCCCAACTCAAACCCACACATTAAACCTAACCCGAATCCTAAACCTAACCCTTACAAAAGAACTAACCCTAACCCTTACCCTAACCCTAACCCTAAGCCTAACCCTAACCCAAACCCACACCCTAACCCTAACACTAACATTAACCCCAACCCTAACCCTAACCCTAACTCAAACCTAAACCCTAACACTAACCCTAACCCAAACACTAACCCTAACCCTAACCCTAATCCTAACCCTAAAAATAAACGTAACCCTAACCCAAACCCTAACCCTAACCCTAACCATAACCCTGACCCTAACCCAAATCCTAACACTAAACTTAACACTAACCCTAACCATAACCCTAACCCTAACCCTAATCCTAAACCTAACCCTAACCCTAACCCTAACCCTAACTCCAACCCTAACCCTAAACCTAACCCTAAACCAAACCCGAACTCTAAACCTAACTCTAAATCAAACCTCAACCTTAACCCTAATCTTAATCCTAAACCTAAACCTAACACTAAACCACCCCTAACACTAACCCTAACTCTAACCCTTCCCCTAACCCTAACACTAACCCTAATCCTAACACTAACACTAACCCTAACCCTAACCCTAACCCTAACCCTAACCCTAACCCTAACCCTAACCCTAACCAAAACCCTAACCCTAACCCTAACCCTAACCCTAACCCAAAACCTAATCCTAACACTAACACTAACGCTAACCCTAACCCTAACCCTAACCCTAAGCCAAACCAAAACCTACTCCTATCCCTAAATCTAACCCTAACCCAAGCCCAAACACTAATCCTAACCCTAACCCTAACCCTAAAACCTAACCAAATCCTAACCCTAACTCTGACCCTAACCCTAACCCTAACCCTAACCCTAATCCTAACCCTAAAAATAACCATAACCCTAACCCAAAACCTAACCCTAACCCTAACCATAACCCTGACCCTAACCCAAATCCTAATCCTAACCCTAACCCTAACCCTAACTCTAACCCTAACCCTAATCCTAAACCTAACCCTAACCCTAACCCTAACCCCAACCCTAAACCTAAACCTAAACCAAACCCGAACTCTAAACCTAACTCTAAACCAAACCTCAACCTTAACCCTAACCTTAATCCTAACCCTAACCCTAACCCTAAACCACCCCTAACACTAACCCTAAACCTAACCCTTCCCCTAAACCTAACACTAACCCTAATCTTAACACTAACACTAACGCTAAACATAACCATAAGCCTAACCCTAACCCAAACACAAACTTCAACCCTAACCCTAACTAAAACCCTAAACCTAACCCTAACACTAAGCCAAACCAAAACCTACTCCTATCCCTAAACCTAACCCTAACCCAAGCCCAAACACTAATCCTAACCCTAACCCTAACCCTAAAACCTAACCCTAACCCTAACCTTAACTCTAACCCAAACCCTTACCCAAACCCTATCCCTAACCCTAACGCTAACCCGAACCCTAACACTAAGCCTATCCCAAACTGTAAACCTAACCTAAACCCAAGCCCTAACCCTAACCCTAAGCCTAACCCAAGCCCTAAAACAAACCCTAACCCTAATCCTAACCCAAACCTGAACCCTAACCCAAGCACAAACCCTAACACTAGCCTAAACCCTATCCCTAACCCTAACACTAACCCAAACCCTAAACCTAACTGAAACCCAAATCCTAATCCTAACACTAAACCTAACCCTAACACTAACCCTAACCCAAGCCCAAACACTAACATCAACCCTAACCCTAACCCTATCCCTATCGCCTAGCTCTAACCCTAACCCTAACCATAAGCCAAACCCTAACCCAAACAATAACCCTAACCTAACCCTAACTCTAACCCTAACCCTAAACCTAACCCTAACACAAGCCCAAACACTAACCCCAAAAATAACCCTTTCCCTATCCATAACATTAACCCTAACACAAATCAAACCCTAACCCTAACCCTAACCCTAAAACTAACCCAAACCCTAATCCTAACACTAACCCTATCCCTAACCCTAACCCTAAGCCTAACACAAACCCTAACCCTAACCCTTACCCTAACCTTAACCCTAACCCTATCCCAAACCCTAACACTAATCCAAACCCTAACCATAACCCTAACCCTAACCGAAACCCAAACCCTAATCCTAACACTAAACTTAACCCTAATCCTAATCCTAACATTAACGGTAACCCAAGCCCAAACCCTAAACCGAACCCTAACCCTAACCCAATCCCTATCGCCTAGCCCTAACCCCAACCCTAACCCTAAGCAAAACCCTAACCCTAACTCTAACCCTAACCCTAAACGTAACCCTAACCCAAGCCCAAACACTAACCCTAAACCTAACCCTAACCCTAACCCAAACCCTAACCCAAATCCTAACCCAAATCCTAACCGTAACACTAAGCCTAACCCTAAACCTAACCCAAACCCTATCCCTCACCATAACCCTAAACCCTAACCCTAACGCTAACCTTAACCCTAATCCAAACCCTAACGCAAACCCTAACCCTAACTCTAAACCTAACCCCAACCCTAACCCTATACCTTACTCTAACCCAAACCCAAACCCTAACCCTAACCCTAACCCTAACCCTAATCCTAAATCTAAACCTAACCCAAACCCAAACCCTAACCCTAAGCCTAACCCAAACCCTAAACCTAACCTAAACCCAAGCCCTAACCCTAACCATAAACCTAACCCAAGCCCTAAAACTAACCGTAACCCTAACCCTAACCCTAACCCTAATTCAAACCCTAACCCTAACACTTACCCTAAACCAAACCAAACACTAACCCTAAGCCTAAACCTAACCCTAACCCTAATTCAAACCCTAACCCTATCACTTACCCTAACCCTAGCCCTAAGCCTCACCCCAACTCAAACCCACACATTAAACCTAACCCGAATCCTAAACCTAACCGTTACAAAAGAACTAACCCTAACCCTTACCCTAACCCTAACCCTAAGCCTAACCCTAACCCAAACCCACACCCTAACCCTAACACTAACATTAACCCCAACCCTAACCCTAACCCTAACTCAAACCTAAACCCTAACACTAACCCTAACCCAAACCCTAACCCTAACCCTAACCCTAATCCTAACCCTAAAAATAAACATAACCCTAACCCAAACCCTAACCCTAACCCTAACCATAACCCTGACCCTAACCCAAATCCTAACACTAAACTTAACACTAACCCTAACCATAACCCTAACCCTAACCCTAATCCTAAACCTAACCCTAACCCTAACCCTAACCCTAACTCCAACCCTAGCCCTAAACCTAACCCTAAACCAAACCCGAACTCTAGACCTAACTCTAAATCAAACCTCAACCTTGACCCTAAGCTTAACCCTGAACCTAAACCTAACACTAAACCACCCCTAACACTAACCCTAACTCTAACCCTTCCCCTAACCCTAACACTAACCCTAATCCTAACACTAACACTAACCCTAACCCTAACCCTAACCCTAACCCTAACCCTAACCCTAACCCTAACCAAAACCCTAACCCTAACCCTAACCCTAACCCAAAACCTAATCCTAACACTAACACTAACGCTAACCCTAACCCTAACCCTAACCCTAAGCCAAACCAAAACCTACTCCTATCCCTAAATCTAACCCTAACCCAAGCCCAAACACTAATCCTAACCCTAACCCTAACCCTAAAACCTAACCAAATCCTAACCCTAACCCTGACCCTAACCCTAACCCTAACCCTAACCCTAATCCTAACCCTAAAAATAACCATAACCCTAACCCAAACCCTAACCCTAACCATAACCCTGACCCTAACCCAAATCCTAATCCTAACCCTAACCCTAACCCTAACTCTAACCCTAACCCTAATCCTAAACCTAACCCTAACCCTAACCCTAACCCCAACCCTAAACCTAAACCTAAACCAAACCCGAACTCTAAACCTAACTCTAAACCAAACCTCAACCTTAACCCTAACCTTAATCCTAACCCTAACCCTAACCCTAAACCACCCCTAACACTAACCCTAAACCTAACCCTTCCCCTAAACCTAACACTAACCCTAATCTTAACACTAACACTAACGCTAAACATAACCATAAGCCTAACCCTAACCCAAACACAAACTTCAACCCTAACCCTAACTAAAACCCTGAACCTAACCCTAACCCTAAGCCAAACCAAAACCTACTCCTATCCCTAAACCTAACCCTAACCCAAGCCCAAACACTAAACCTAACCCTAACCCTAACCCTAACCTTAACCCTAACCCAAACCCTTACCCAAACCCTATCCCTAACCCTAACGCTAACCCGAACCCTAACACTAAGCCTATCCCAAACTGTAAACCTAACCTAAACCCAAGCCCTAACTCTAACCCTAAGCCTAACCCAAGCCCTAAAACAAACCCTAACCCTAATCCTAACCCAAACCTGAACCCTAACCCAACCACAAACCCTAACACTAACCTAAACCCTATCCCTAACCCTAACACTAACCCAAACCCTAAACCTAACTGAAACCCAAATCCTAATCCTAACACTAAACCTAACCCTAACACTAACCCTAACCCAAGCCCAAACACTAACATCAACCCTAACCCTAACCCTATCCCTATCGCCTAGCTCTAACCCTAACCCTAACCATAAGCCAAACCCTAACCCAAACAATAACCCTAACCTAACCCTAACTCTAACCCTAACCCTAAACCTAACCCTAACACAAGCCCAAACACTAACCCCAAAAATAACCCTTTCCCTATCCATAACATTAACCCTAACACAAATCAAACCCTAACCCTAACCCTAACCCTAAAACTAACCCAAACCCTAATCCTAACACTAACCCTATCCCTAACCCTAACCCTAAGCCTAACACAAACCCTAACCCTAACCCTTACCCTAACCATCACCCTAACCCTATCCCAAACCCTAACACTAATCCAAACCCTAACCATAACCCTAACCCTAGCCGAAACCCAAACCCTAATCCTAACACTAAACTTAACCCTAATCCTAATCCTAACATTAACGGTAACCCAAGCCCAAACCCTAAACCGAACCCTAACCCTAACCCAATCCCTATCGCCTAGCCCTAACCCCAACCCTAACCCTAAGCCAAACCCTAACCCTAACTCTAACCCTAACCCTAAACGTAACCCTAACCCAAGCCCAAACACTAACCCTAAACCTAACGCTAACCCTAACCCAAACCCTAACCCAAATCCTAACCCAAATTCTAACCGTAACACTAAGCCTAACCCTAAACCTAACCCAAAACCTAACCCTCACCATAACCCTAAACCCTATCCCTAACGCTAACCTTAACCCTAATCCAAACCCTAACGCAAACCCTAACCCTAACTCTAAACCTAACCCCAACCCTAACCCTATACCTTACTCTAACCCAAACCCAAACCCTAACCCTAACCCTAACCCTAACCCTAATCCTAAATCTAAACCTAACCCAAACCCAAACCCTAACCCTAAGCCTAAACCAAACCCTAAACCTAACCTAAACCCAAGCCCTAACCCTAACCATAAACCTAACCCAAGCCCTAAAACTAACCGTAACCCTAACCCTAACCCTAACCCTAATTCAAACCCTAACCCTAACACTTACCCTAAACCAAACCAAACACTAACCCTAAGCGAAACCTAACCCTAACCCTAATTCAAACCCTAACCCTAACACTTACCCTAACCCTAGCCCTAAGCCTAACCCCAACTCAAACCCACACGCTAAACCTAACCCGAATCCTAAACCTAACCCTTACAAAAGAACTAACCCTAACCCTTACCCTAACCCTAACCCTAAGCCTAACCCTAACCCAAACCCACACCCTAACCCTAACACTAACATTAACCCCAACCCTAACCCTAACCCTAACTCAAACCTAAACCCTAACACTAACCCTAACCCAAACCCTAACCCTAACCCTAACCCTAATCCTAACCCTAAAAATAAACATAACCCTAACCCAAACCCTAACCCTAACACTAACCATAACCCTGACCCTAACCCAAATCCTAACCCTAAACTTAACCCTAACCCTAACCATAACCCTAACCCTAACCCTAATCCTAAACCTAACCCTAACCCTAACCCTAACCCTAACTCCAACCCTAACCCTAAACCTAACCCTAAACCAAACCCGAGCTCTAAACCTAACTCTAAATCAAACCTCAACCTTAACCCTAATCTTAATCCTAAACCTAAACCTAACACTAAACCACCCCTAACACTAACCCTAACTCTAACCCTTCCCCTAACCCTAACACTAACCCTAATCCTAACACTAACACTAACCCTAACCCTAACCCTAACCCTAACCCTAACCCTAACCCTAACCCTAACCCTAACCCTAACCAAAACCCTAACCCTAACCCTAAGCCTAACCCTAACTCAAAACCTAATCCTAACACTAACACTAACGCTAACCCTAACCCTAACCCTAACCCTAAGCCAAACCAAAACCTACTCCTATCCCTAAATCTAACCCTAACCCAAGCCCAAACTCTAATCCTAACCCTAACCCTAACCCTAAAACCTAACCCAAATCCTAACCCTAACCCTGACCCTAACCCTAACCCTAACCCTAACCCTAATCCTAACCCTAAAAATAACCATAACCCTAACCCAAACCCTAACCCTAACCCTAACCATAACCCTGACCCTAACCCAAATCCTAATCCTAACCCTAACCCTAACCCTAACTCTAACCCTAACCCTAATCCTAAACCTAACCCTAACCCTAACCCTAACCCCAACCCTAACCCAAAACCTAAACCTAAACCAAACCCGAACTCTAAACCTAACTCTAAACCAAACCTCAACCTTAACCCTAACCTTAATCCTAACCCTAACCCTAACCCTAAACCACCCCTAACACTAACCCTAAACCTAACCCTTCCCCTAAACCTAACACTAACCCTAATCTTAACACTAACACTAACGCTAAACATAACCATAAGCCTAACCCTAACCCAACCCCAAACTTCAACCCTAACCCTAACCAAAACCCTAAACCTAACCCTAACCCTAAGCCAAACCAAAACTTACTCCTATCCCTAAACCTAACCCTAACCCAAGCCCAAACACTAATCCTAACCCTAACCCTAACCCTAAAACCTAACCCTAACCCTAACCTTAACCCTAAACCAAACCCTTACCCAAACCCTATCCCTAACCCTAACGCTAACCCGAACCCTAACACTAAGCCTATCCCAAACTGTAAACCTAACCTAAACCCAAGCCCTAACTCTAACCCTAAGCCTAACCCAAGCCCTAAAACAAACCCTAACCCTAATCCTAACCCAACCCTGAACCCTAACCCAACCACAAACCCTAACACTAACCTAAACCCTATCCCTAACCCTAACACTAACCCAAACCCTAAACCTAACTGAAACCCAAATCCTAATCCTAACACTAAACCTAACCCTAACACTAACCCTAACCCAAGCCCAATCACTAACATCAACCCTAACCCTAACCCTATACCTATCGCCTAGCTCTAACCCTAACCCTAACCATAAGCCAAACCCTAACCCAAACAATAACCCTAACCTAACCCTAACTCTAACCCTAACCCTAAACCTAACCCTAACACAAGCCCAAACACTAACCCCAAAAATAACCCTTACCTATCCATAACATTAACCCTAACACTAATCAAACCCTAACCCTAACCCTAACCCTAAAACTAACCCAAACCCTAATCCTAACACTTACCCTATCCCTAACCCTAACCCGAAGCCTAACACAAACCCTAACCCTAACCCTTACTCTAACCTTAACCCTAACCCTATCCCAAACCCTAACACTAATCCAAACCCTAACCCTAACCCTAACCCTAACCGAAACCCAAACCCTAATCCTAACACTAAACTTAACCCTAATCCTAATCCTAACATTAACGGTAACACAAGCCCAAACCCTAAAACGAACCCTAACCCTAACCCAATCCCTATCGCCTAGCCCTAACCCCAACCCTAACCCTAAGCCAAACCCTAACCCTAACTCTAACCCTAACCCTAAACGTAACCCTAACCCAAGCCCAAACACTAACCCTAAACCTAACCCTAACCCTAACCCAAACCCTAACCCAAATCCTAACCCAAATCCTAACCGTAACACTAAGCCTAACCCTAAACCTAACCCAAACCCTAACCCTCACCATAACCCTAAACCCTAACCCTAACGCTAACCTTAACCCTAATCCAAACCCTAACGCAAACCCTAACCCTAACTCTAAACCTAACCCCAACCCTAACCCTATACCTTACTCTAACCCAAACCCAAACCCTAACCCTAACCCTAACCCTAATCCTAAATCTAAACCTAACCCAAACCAAAACCCTAACCCTAAGCCTAACCCAAACCCTAAACCTAACCTAAACCCAAGCCCTAACCCTAACCATAAACCTAACCCAAGCCCTAAAACTAACCGTAACCCTAACCCTAACCCTAACCCTAATTCAAACCCTAACCCTAACACTTACCCTAAACCAAACCAAACACTAACCCTAAGCCTAAACCTAACCCTAACCCTAATTCAAACCCTAACCCTAACACTTACCCTAACCCTAGCCCTAAGCCTAACCCCAACCCAAACCCACACGCTAAACCTAACCCGAATCCTAAACCTAACCCTTACAAAAGAACTAACCCTAACCCTTACCCTAACCCTAACCCTAAGCCTAACCCTAACCCAAACCCACACCCTAACCCTAACACTAACACTAACCCCAACCCTAACCCTAACCCTAACTCAAACCTAAACCCTAACACTAACCCTAACCCAAACCCTAACCCTAACCCTAACCCTAATCCTAACCCTAAAAATAAACATAACCCTAACCCAAACCCTAACCCTAACCCTAACCATAACCCTGACCCTAACCCAAATCCTAATCCTAACCCTAACCCTAACCCTAACTCTAACCCTAACCCTAATCCTAAACCTAATGCTAACCCTAACCCTAACCCCAACCCTAACCCAAAACCTAAACCTAAACCAAACCCGAACTCTAAACCTAACTCTAAACCAAACCTCAACCTTAACCCTAACCTTAATCCTAACCCTAACCCTAACCCTAAACCACCCCTAACACTAACCCTAAACCTAACCCTTCCCCTAAACCTAACACTAACCATAATCTTAACACTAACACTAACGCTAAACATAACCATAAGCCTAACCCTAACCCAACCCCAAACTTCAACCCTAACCCTAACCAAAACCCTAAACCTAACCCTAACCCTAAGCCAAACCAAAACCTACTCCTATCCCTAAACCTAACCCTAACCCAAGCCCAAACACTAATCCTAACCCTAACCCTAACCCTAAAACCTAACCCTAACCCTAACCTTAACCCTAAACCAAACCCTTACCCAAACCCTATCCCTAACCCTAACGCTAACCCCAACCCTAACACTAAGCCTATCCCAAACTGTAAACCTAACCTAAACCCAAGCCCTAACTCTAACCCTAAGCCTAACCCAAGCCCTAAAACAAACCCTAACCCTAATCCTAACCCAAACCTGAACCCTAACCCAACCACAAACCCTAACACTAACCTAAACCCTATCCCTAACCCTAACACTAACCCAAACCCTAAACCTAACTGAAACCCAAATCCTAATCCTAACACTAATCCTAACCCTAACACTAACCCTAACCCAAGCCCAATCACTAACATCAACCCTAACCCTAACCCTATCCCTATCGCCTAGCTCTGACCCTAACCCTAACCATAAGCCAAACCCTAACCCAAACAATAACCCTAACCTAACCCTAACTCTAACCCTAACCCTAAACCTAACCCTAACACAAGCCCAAACACTAACCCCAAAAATAACCCTTACCTATCCATAACATTAACCCTAACACAAATCAAACCCTAACCCTAACCCTAACCCTAAAACTAACCCAAACCCTAATCCTAACACTAACCCTATCCCTAACCCTAACCCTAAGCCTAACACAAACCCTAACCCTAACCCTTACCCTAACCTTAACCCTAACCCTATCCCAAACCCTAACACTAATCCAAACCCTAACCCTAACCCTAACCCTAACCGAAACCCAAACCCTAATCCTAACACTAAACTTAACCCTAATCCTAATCCTAACATTAACGGTAACACAAGCCCAAACCCTAAACCGAACCCTAACCCTAACCCAATCCCTATCGCCTAGCCCTAACCCCAACCCTAACCCTAAGCCAAACCCTAACCCTAACTCTAACCCTAACCCTAAACGTAACCCTAACCCAAGCCCAAACACTAACCCTAAACCTAACCCTAACCCTAACCCAAACCCTAACCCAAATCCTAACCCAAATCCTAACCGTAACACTAAGCCTAACCCTAAACCTAAGCCAAACCCTAACCCTCACCATAACCCTAAACCCTAACCCTAACGCTAACCTTAACCCTAATCCAAACCCTAACGCAAACCCTAACCCTAACTCTAAACCTAACCCCAACCCTAACCCTATACCTTACTCTAACCCAAACCCAAACCCTAACCCTAACCCTAACCCTAATCCTAAATCTAAACCTAACCCAAAGCAAAACCCTAACCCTAAGCCTAACCCAAACCCTAAACCTAACCTAAACCCAAGCCCTAACCCTAACCATAAACCTAACCCAAGCCCTAAAACTAACCGTAACCCTAACCCTAACCCTAACCCTAATTCAAACCCTAACCCTAACACTTACCCTAAACCAAACCAAACACTAACCCTAAGCCTAAACCTAACCCTAACCCTAATTCAAACCCTAACCCTAACACTTACCCTAACCCTAGCCCTAAGCCTAACCCCAACCCAAACCCACACGCTAAACCTAACCCGAATCCTAAACCTAACCCTTACAAAAGAACTAACCCTAACCCTTACCCTAACCCTAACCCTAAGCCTAACCCTAACCCAAACCCACACCCTAACCCTAACACTAACACTAACCCCAACCCTAACCCTAACCCTAACTCAAACCTAAACCCTAACACTAACCCTAACCCAAACCCTAACCCTAACCCTAACCCTTATCCTAACCCTAAAAATAAACATAACCCTAACCAAAACCCTAACCCTAACCCTAACCATAACCCTGACCCTAACCCAAATCCTAACCCTAAACTTAACCCTAACCCTAACCATAACCCTAACCCTAACCCTAATCCTAAACCTAACCCTAACCCTAACTCTAACCCTAACTCCAACCCTAACCCTAAACCTAACCCTAAACCAAACCCGAAATCTAAACCTAACTCTAAATCAAACCTCAACCTTAACCCTAACCTTAATCCTAAACCTAAACCTAACACTAAACCACCCCTAACACTAACCCTAACTCTAACCCTTCCCCTAACCCTAACACTAACCCTAATCCTAACACTAACCCTAACCCTAACCCTAACCCTAACCCTAAAACTAACCCAAACCCTAATCCTAACACTAACCCTATCCCTAACCCAAACCCTAATCCTAACACTAACCCTATCCCTAACCCTAACCCTAAGCCTAACACAAACCCTAACCCTAACCCTAACCGAAACCCAAACCCTAATCCTAACACTAAACTTAACCCTAATCCTAATCCTAACATTAACGGTAACCCAAGCCCAAACCCTAAATCGAACCCTAACCCTAACCCAATCCCTATCGCCTAGCCCTAACCCCACCCCTACCCCAACGCCAAACCCTAACCCTAACTCTAACCCTAACCCTAAACGTACCCCTAACCCAAGCCCAAACACTAACCCTAAACCTAACCCGAACCCTAACCCAAACCCTAACCCAAATCCTAACCCAAATCCTAACCGTAACACTAAGCCTAACCCTAAACCTAACCCAAACCCTAACCCTCACCATAACCCTAAACCCTAACCCTAACGCTAACCTTAACCCTAATCCAAACCCTAACGCAAACCCTAACCCTAACTCTAAACCTAACCACA
>CM069537.1:875000-907500 GCA_035773235.1 Eospalax fontanierii
CCAAAACCATAAACCTAACCCTAACCCTAAGCCAAACCAAAACCTACTCCTATCCCTAAACCTAACCCTAACCCAAGCCCAAACACTAATCCTAACCCTAACCCTAACCCTAAAACCTAACCCTAACCCTAACCTTAACCCTAACCCAAACCCTTACCCAAACCCTATCCCTAACCCTAACGCTAACCCGAATCCTAACACTAAGCCTATCCCAAACTGTAAACCTAACCTAAACCCAAGCCCTAACTCTAACCCTAAGCCTAACCCAAGCCCTAAAACAAACCCTAACCCTAATCCTAACCCAAACCTGAACCCTAACCCAACCACAAACCCTAACACTAACCTAAACCCTATCCCTAACCCTAACACTAACCCAAACCCTAAACCTAACTGAAACCCAAATCCTAATCCTAACACTAAACCTAACCCTAACACTAACCCTAACCCAAGCCCAAACACTAACATCAACCCTAACCCTAACCCTATCCCTATCGCCTAGCTCTAACCCTAACCCTAACCATAAGCCAAACCCTAACCCAAACAATAACCCTAACCTAACCCTAACTCTAACCCTAACCCTAAACCTAACCCTAACACAAGCCCAAACACTAACCCCAAAAATAACCCTTACCCTATCCATAACATTAACCCTAACACAAATCAAACCCTAACCCTAACCATAAACCTAAAACTAACCCAAACCCTAATCCTAACACTAACCCTATCCCTAACCCTAACGCTAAGCCTAACACAAACCCTAACCCTAACCCTTACCCTAACCTTAACGCTAACCCTATCCCAAACCCTAACACTAATCCAAACCCTAACCCTAACCCTAACCCTAACCGAAACCCAAACCCTAATCCTAACACTAAACTTAACCCTAATCCTAATCCTAACATTAACGGTAACCCAAGCCCAAACCCTAAACCGAACCCTAACCCTAACCCAATCCCTATCGCCTAGCCCTAACTCCAACCCTAACCCTAAGCCAAACCCTAACCCTAACTCTAACCCTAACCCTAAACGTAACCCTAACCCAAGCCCAAACACTAACCCTAAACCTAACCCTAACCCTAACCCAAACCCTAACCCAAATCCTAACCCAAATCCTAACCGTAACACTAAGCCTAACCCTAAACCTAACCCAAACCCTAACCCTCACCATAACCCTAAACCCTAAACCTAACGCTAACCTTAACCCTAATCCAAACCCTAACGCAAACCCTAACCCTAACTCTAAACCTAACCCCAACCCTAACCCTATACCTTACTCTAACCCAAACCCA
Organism: Eospalax fontanierii; assembly: GCA_035773235.1. Taxonomy (NCBI): domain Eukaryota; kingdom Metazoa; phylum Chordata; class Mammalia; order Rodentia; family Spalacidae; genus Eospalax; species Eospalax fontanierii. Next base: position 876,290 of record CM069537.1, read on the forward strand.
AACCCTAACCCTAACCCTAACCCTATCCCTAACAATAATCCTAAATCTAAACCTAACCCAAACCCAAACCCTAACCCTAAGCCTAACCCAAACCCTAAACATAACCTAAACCCAAGCCCTAACCCTAACCATAAACCTAACCAAGCCCTAAAACTAACCGTAACCCTAACCCTAACCCTAACCCTAACCCTAACCCTAACCCTAACCCTAACCCTAACACTTACCCTAAACCAAACCAAACACTAACCCTAAGGCTAAAGCTAACCCTAACCCTAATTCAAACCCTAACCCTAACACTTACCCTAACCCTAGCCCTAAGCCTAACCCCAACCCAAACCCACACGCTAAACCTAACCCGAATCCTAAACCTAACCCTTACAAAAGAACTAACCCTAACCCTTACCCTAACCCTAACTCTAAGCCTAACCCTAACCCAAACCCACACCCTAACCCTAACACTAACACTAACCCCAAACCCTAACCCTAACCCTAACCCTAACTCAAACCTAAAGCCTAACACTAACCCTAACCCAAACTCTAACCCTAACCCTAACCCTAATCCTAACCCTAAAAATAAACATAACCCTAACCCAAACCCTAACCCTAACCCTAACCATAACCCTGACCCTAACCCAAATCCTAACCCTAAACTTAAGCCTAACCCTAACCCTAACCCTAACCCTAACCCTAACCCTAACCCTAACCCTACTCCTATCCCTAAATCTAACCCTAACCCAAGCCCAAACACTAATCCTAACCCTAACCCTAAAACCTAACCCAAATCCTAACCCTAACCCTGACCCTAACCCTAACCCTAACCCTAACCCTAATCCTAACCCTAAAAATAACCATAACCCTAACCCAAACCCTAACCCTAACCCTAACCATAACCCTGACCCTAACCCAAATCCTAATCCTAACCCTAACCCTAACCCTAACTCTAACCCTAACCCTAATCCTAAACCTAACCCTAACCCTAACCCTAACCCCAACCCTAACCCTAAACCTAAACCTAAACCAAACCCGTACTCTAAACCTAACTCTAAACCAAACCTCAACCTTAACCCTAACCTTAATCCTAACCCTAACCCTAACCCTAAACCACCCCTAACACTAACCCTAAACCTAGCCCTTCCCCTAAACCTAACACTAACCCTAATCTTAACACTAACACTAACGCTAAACATAACCATAAGCCTAACCCTAACCCAAACCCAAACTTCAACCCTAACCCTAACCAAAACCCTAAACCTAACCCTAACCCTAAGCCAAACCAAAACCTACTCCTATCCCTAAACCTAACCCTAATCCAAGCCCAAACACTAATCCTAACCCTAACCCTAACCCTAAAACCTAACCCTAACCCTAACCTTAACCCTAACCCAAACCCTTACCCAAACCCTATCCCTAACCCTAACGCTAACCCGAACCCTAACACTAAGCCTATCCCAAACTGTAAACCTAACCTAAACCCAAGCCCTAACTCTAACCCTAAGCCTAACCCAAGCCCTAAAACAAACCCTAACCCTAATCCTAACCCAAACCTGAACCCTAACCCAACCACAAACCCTAACACTAACCTAAACCCTATCCCTAACCCTAACACTAACCCAAACCCTAAACCTAACTGAAACCCAAATCCTAATCCTAACACTAAACCTAACCCTAACACTAACCCTAACCCAAGCCCAATCACTAACATCAACCCTAACCCTAACCCTATCCCTATCGCCTAGCTCTAACCCTAACCCTAACCATAAGCCAAACCCTAACCCAAACAATAACCCTAACCTAACCCTAACTCTAACCCTAACCCTAAACCTAACCCTAACACAAGCCCAAACACTAACCCCAAAAATAACCCTTACCCTATCCATAACATTAACCCTAACACAAATCAAACCCTAACCCTAACCCTAACCCTAAAATTAACCCAAACCCTAATCCTAACACTAACCCTATCCCTAAACCTAACCCTAAGCCTAACACAAACCCTAACCCTAACCCTTACCCTAACCTTAACCCTAACCCTATCCCAAACCCTAACAATAATCCAAACCCTAACCCTAACCCTAACCCTAACCGAAACCCAAACCCTAATCCTAACACTAAACTTAACCCTAATCCTAATCCTAACATTAACGGTAACCCAAGCCCAAACCCTAAACCGAACCCTAACCCTAACCCAATCCCTATCGCCTAGCCCTAACCCCAACCCTAACCCTAAGCCAAACCCTAACCCTAACTCTAACCCTAACCCTAAACGTAACCCTAACCCAAGCCCAAACACTAACCCTAAACCTAACCCTAACCCTAACGCAAACCCTAACCCAAATCCTAACCCAAATCCTAACCGTAACACTAAGCCTAACCCTAAACCTAACCCAAACCCTCACCCTCACCATAACCCTAAACCCTAACCCTAACGCTAACCTTAACCCTAATCCAAACCCTAACGCAAACCCTAACCCTAACTCTAAACCTAACCCCAACCCTAACCCTATACCTTACTCTAACCCAAACCCAAACCCTAACCCTAACCCTAACCCTCACCCCAACCCTAATCCTAAATCTAAACCTAACCCTAACCCAAACCCTAACCCTAAGCCTAACCCAAACCCTAAACCTAACCTAAACCCAAGCCCTAACCCTAACCATAAACCTAACCCAAGCCCTAAAACTAACCGTAACCCTAACCCTAACCCTAACCCTAATTCAAACCCTAACCCTAACCCTAACCCTAATCCTAAATCTAAACCTAACCCAAACCCAAACCCTAACCCTAAGCCTAACCCAAACCCTAAACCTAACCTAAACCCAAGCCCTAACCCTAACCATAAACCTAACCCAAGCCCTAAAACTAACCGTAACCCTAACCCTAACCCTAACCCTAATTCAAACCCTAACCCTAACACTTACCCTAAACCAAACCAAACACTAACCCTAAGCCTAAACCTAACCCTAACCCTAATTCAAACCCTAACCCTAACACTTACCCTAACCCTAGCCCTAAGCCTAACCCCAACCCAAACCCACACGCTAAACCTAACCCGAATCCTAAACCTAACCCTTACAAAAGAACTAACCCTAACCCTTACCCTAACCCTAACCCTAAGCCTAACCCTAACCCAAACCCACACCCTAACCCTAACACTAACACTAACCCCAACCCTAACCCTAACCCTAACTCAAACCTAAACCCTAACACTAACCCTAACCCAAACACTAACCCTAACCCTAACCCTAATCCTAACCCTAAAAATAAACATAACCCTAAACCAAACCCTAACCCTAACCATAACCATAACCCTGACCCTAACCCAAATCCTAACCCTAAACTTAACCCTAACCCTAACCATAACCCTAACCCTAACCCTAATCCTAAACCTAACCCTAACCCTAACCCTAACCCTAACCCTAACCCTAACTCCAACCCTAACCCTAAACCTAACCCTAAACCAAACCCGAAATCTAAACCTAACTCTAAATCAAACCTCAACCTTAACCCTAACCTTAATCCTAAACCTAAACCTAACACTAAACCACCCCTAACACTAACCCTAACTCTAACCCTTCCCCTAAACCTAACACTAACCCTAATCCTAACACTAACCCTAACCCTAACCCTAACCCTAACCCTAACCCTAACCCTAACCCTAACCCTAAAACTAACCCAAACCCTAATCCTAACACTAACCCTATCCCTAACCCTAACCCTAAGCCTAACACAAACCCTAACCCTAACCCTAACCGAAACCCAAACCCTAATCCTAACACTAAACTTAACCCTAATCCTAATCCTAACATTAACGGTAACCCAAGCCCAAACCCTAAATCGAACCCTAACCCTAACCCAATCCCTATCGCCTAGCCATAACCCCAACCCTAACCCTAAGCCACACCCTAACCCTAACTCTAACCCTAACCCTAAACGTAACCCTAACCCAAGCCCAAACACTAACCCTAAACCTAACCCTAACCCTAACCCAAACCCTAACCCAAATCCTAACCCAAATCCTAACCGTAACACTAAGCCTAACCCTAAACCTAACCCAAACCCTAACCCTCACCATAACCCTAAACCCTAACCCTAACGCTAACCTTAACCCTAATCCAAACCCTAACGCAAACCCTAACCCTAACTCTAAACCTAACCCCAACCGTAACCCTATACCTTACTCTAACCCAAACCCAAACCCTAACCCTAACCTTAACCCTAACCCTAATCCTAAATCTAAACCTAACCCAAACCCAAACCCTAACCCTAAGCCTAACCCAAACCCTAAACCTAACCTAAACCCAAGCCCTAACCCTACCCATAAACCTAACCCAAGCCCTAAAACTAACCGTAACCCTAACCCTAACCCTAACCCTAATTCAAACCCTAACCCTAACACTGACCCTAAACCAAACCAAACACTAACCCTAAGCCTAAACCTAACCCTAACCCTAATTCAAACCCTAACCCTAACACTTACCCTAACCCTAGCCCTAAGCCTAACCCCAACTCAAACCCACACATTAAACCTAACCCGAATCCTAAACCTAACCCTTACAAAAGAACTAAACCTAACCCTTACCCTAACCCTAACCCTAAGCCTAACCCTAACCCAAACCCACACCCTAACCCTAACACTAACATTAACCCCAACCCTAACCCTAACCCTAACTCAAACCTAAACCCTAACACTAACCCTAACCCAAACCCTAACCCTAACCCTAACCCTAATCCTAACCCTAAAAATAAACATAACCCTAACCCAAACCCTAACCCTAACCCTAACCATAACCCTGACCCTAACCCAAATCCTAACCCTAAACTTAACACTAACCCTAACCATAACCCTAACCCTAACCCTAATCCTAAACCTAACACTAACCCTAACCCTAACCCTAACTCCAACCCTAACCCTAACCCTAACCCTAAACCAAACCCGAACTCTAAACCTAACTCTAAATCAAACCTCAACCTTAACCCTAATCTTAATCCTAAACCTAAACCTAACACTAAACCACCCCTAACACTAACCCTAACTCTAACCCTTCCCCTAACCCTAACACTAACCCTAATCCTAACACTAACACTAACCCTAACCCTAACCCTAACCCTAACCCTAACCCTAACCCTAACCCTAACCCTAACCCTAACCAAAACCCTAACCCTAACCCAAAACCTAATCCTAACACTAACACTAACGCTAACCCTAACCCTAACCCTAACCCTAAGCCAAACCAAAACCTACTCCTATCCCTAAATCTAACCCTAATCCAAGCCCAAACACTAATCCTAACCGTAACCCTAACCCTAAAACCTAACCCAAATCCTAACCCTAACCCTGACCCTAACCCTAACCATAACCCTAACCCTAATCCTAACCCTAAAAATAACCATAACCCTAACCCAAACCCTAACCCTAACCCTAACCATAACCCTGACCCTAACCCAAATCCTAATCCTAACCCTAACCCTAACCCTAACTCTAACCCTAACCCTAATCCTAAACCTAACCCTAACCCTAACCCTAACCCCAACCCTAACCCTAAACCTAAACCTAAACCAAACCCGAACTCTAAACCTAACTCTAAACCAAACCTCAACCTTAACCCTAACCTTAATCCTAACCCTAACCCTAACCCTAAACCACCCCTAACACTAACCCTAAACCTAACCCTTCCCCTAAACCTAACACTAACCCTAATCTTAACACTAACACTAACGCTAAACATAACCATAAGCCTAACCCTAACCCAAACCCAAACTTCAACCCTAACCCTAACCAAAACCCTAAACCTAACCCTAACCCTAAGCCAAACCAAAACCTACTCCTATCCCTAAACCTAACCCTAACCCAAGCCCAAACACTAATCCTAACCCTAACCCTAACCCTAAAACCTAACCCTAACCCTAACCTTAACCCTAACCCAAACCCTTACCCAAACCCTATCCCTAACCCTAACGCTAACCCGAACCCTAACACTAAGCCTATCCCAAACTGTAAACCTAACCTAAACCCAAGCCCTAACTCTAACCCTAAGCCTAACCCAAGCCCTAAAACAAACCCTAACCCTAATCCTAACCCAAACCTGAACCCTAACCCAACCACAAACCCTAACACTAACCTAAACCCTATCCCTAACCCTAACACTAACCCAAACCCTAAACCTAACTGAAACCCAAATCCTAATCCTAACACTAAACCTAACCCTAACACTAACCCTAACCCAAGCCCAAACACTAACATCAACCCTAACCCTAACCCTATCCCTATCGCCTAGCTCTAACCCTAACCCTAACCATAAGCCAAACCCTAACCCAAACAATAACCCTAACCTAACCCTAACTCTAACCCTAACCCTAAACCTAACCCTAACACAAGCCCAAACACTAACCCCAAAAATAACCCTTACCCTATCCATAACATTAACCCTAACACAAATCAAACCCTAACCCTAACCCTAACCCTAAAACTAACCCAAACCCTAATCCTAACACTAACCCTATCCCTAACCCTAACCCTAAGCCTAACACAAACTCTAACCCTAACCCTTACCCTAAGCTTAACCCTAACCCTATCCCAAAGCCTAACACTAATCCAAACCCTAACCCTAACCCTAACCCTAACCGAAACCCAAACCCTAATCCTAACACTAAACTTAACCCTAATCCTAATCCTAACATTAACGGTAACCCAAGCCCAAACCCTAAACCGAACCCTAACCCTAACCCAATCCCTATCGCCTAGCCCTAACCCCAACCCTAACCCTAACTCTAACCCTAACCCTAAACGTAACCCTAACCCAAGCCCAAACACTAACCCTAAACCTAACCCTAACCCTAACCCAAACCCTAAACCAAATCCTAACCCAAATCCTAACCGTAACACTAAGCCTAACCCTAAACCTAACCCAAACCCTAACCCTCACCATAACCCTAAACCCTAACCCTAACGCTAACCTTAACCCTAATCCAAACCCTAACGCAAACCCTAACCCTAACTCTAAACCTAACCCCAACCCTAACCCTATACCTTACTCTAACCCAAACCCAAACCCTAACCCTAACCCTAACCCTAACCCTAACCCTAATCCTAAATCTAAACCTAACCCAAACCCAAACCCTAACCCTAAGCCTAACCCAAACCCTAAACCTAACCTAAACCCAAGCCCTAACCCTAACCATAAACCTAACCCAAGCCCTAAAACTAACCGTAACCCTAACCCTAACCCTAACCCTAATTCAAACCCTAACCCTAACACTTACCCTAAACCAAACCAAACACTAACCCTAAGCCTAAACCTAACCCTAACCCTAATTCAAACCCTAACCCTAACACTTACCCTAACCCTAGCCCTAAGCCTAACCCCAACCCAAACCCACACGCTAAACCTAACCCGAATCCTAAACCTAACCCTTACAAAAGAACTAACCCTAACCCTTACCCTAACCCTAACTCTAAGCCTAACCCTAACCCAAACCCACACCCTAACCCTAACACTAACACTAACCCCAACCCTAACCCTAACCCTAACTCAAACCTAAACCCTAACACTAACCCTAACCCAAACACTAACCCTAACCCTAACCCTAATCCTAACCCTAAAAATAAACATAACCCTAACCCAAACCCTAACCCTAACCATAACCATAACCCTGACCCTAACCGAAATCCTAACCCTAAACTTAACCCTAACCCTAACCATAACCCTAAACCTAACCCTAATCCTAAACCTAACCCTAACCGTAACCCTAACCCTGACCCTAACTCCAACCCTAACCCTACACCTAACCCTAAACCAAACCCGAAATCTAAACCTAACTCTAAATCAAACCTCAACCTTAACCCTAACCTTAATCCTAAACCTAAACCTAACACTAAACCACCCCTAACACTAACCCTAACTCTAACCCTTCCCCTAACCCTAACACTAACCCTAATCCTAACACTAACCCTAACCCTAACCCTAACCCTAACCCTAACCCTAACCCTAACCCTAACCCTAAAACTAACCCAAACCCTAATCCTAACACTAACCCTATCCCTAACCCAAACCCTAATCCTAACACTAACCCTATCCCTAACCCTAACCCTAAGCCTAACACAAACCCTAACCCTAACCCTAACCGAAACCCAAACCCTAATCCTAACACTAAACTTAACCCTAATCCTAATCCTAACATTAAGGGTAACCCAAGCCCAAACCCTAAATCGAACCCTAACCCTAACCCACTCCCTATCGCCTAGCCCTAACCCCAACCCTAACCCTAAGCCAAACCCTAACCCTAACTCTAACCCTAACCCTAAACGTAACCCTAACCCAAGCCCAAACACTAACCCTAAACCTAACCCTAACCCTAACCCAAACCCTAACCCAAATCCTAACCCAAATCCTAACCGTAACACTAAGCCTAACCCTAAACCTAACCCAAACCCTAACCCTCACCATAACCCTAAACCCTAACCCTAACGCTAACCTTAACCCTAATCCAAACCCTAACGCAAACCCTAACCCTAACTCTAAACCTAACCCCAACCCTAACCCTATACCTTACTCTAACCCAAACCCAAACCCTAACCCTAACCTTAACCCTAACCCTAATCCTAAATCTAAACCTAACCCAAACCCAAACCCTAACCCTAAGCCTAACCCAAACCCTAAACCTAACCTAAACCCAAGCCCTAACCCTAACCATAAACCTAACCCAAGGCCTAAAACTAACCGTAACGCTAACCCTAACCCTAACCCTAATTCAAACCCTAACCCTAACACTTACCCTAACCCTAGCCCTAAGCCTAAGCCCAACTCAAAGCCACACATTAAAGCTAACCCGAATCCTAAACCTAACCCTTACAAAAGAACTAACCCTAACCCTTACCCTAACCCTAACCCTAAGCCTAACCCTAACCCAAACCCACACCCTAACCCTAACACTAACATTAACCCCAACCCTAACCCTAACCCTAACTCAAACCTAAACCCTAACCCTAATCCTAACCCTAACCCTAACCATAACCCTAACCATAACCCTGGCCCTAACCCAAATCCTAATCCTAACCCTAACCCTAACCCTAACTCTAACCCTAACCCTAATCCTAAACCTAACCCTAACCCTAACCCTAACCCCAACCCTAACCCAAAACCTAAACCTAAACCAAACCCGAACTCTAAACCTAACTCTAAACCAAACCTCAACCTTAACCCTAACCTTAATCCTAACCCTAACCCTAACCCTAAACCACCCCTAACACTAACCCTAAACCTAACCCTTCCCCTAAACCTAACACTAACCCTAATCTTAACACTAACACTAACGCTAAACATAACCATAAGCCTAACCCTAACCCAAACCCAAACTTCAACCCTAACTCTAACCAAAACCCTAAACCTAACCCTAACCCTAAGCCAAACCAAAACCTACTCCTATCCCTAAACCTAACCCTAACCCAAGCCCAAACACTAATCCTAACCCTAACCCTAACCCTAAAACCTAACCCTAACCCTAACCTTAACCCTAACCCAAACCCTTACCCAAACCCTATCCCTAACCCTAACGCTAACCCGAACCCTAACACTAAGCCTATCCCAAACTGTAAACCTAACCTAAACCCAAGCCCTAACTCTAACCCTAAGCCTAACCCAAGCCCTAAAACAAACCCTAACCCTAATCCTAACCCAAACCTGAACCCTAACCCAACCACAAACCCTAACACTAACCTAAACCCTATCCCTAACCCTAACACTAAACCAAACCCTAAACCTAACTGAAACCCAAATCCTAATCCTAACACTAAACCTAACCCTAACACTAACCCTAACCCAAGCCCAAACACTAACATCAACCCTAACCCTAACCCTATCCCTATCGCCTAGCTCTAACCCTAACCCTAACCATAAGCCAAACCCTAACCCAAACAATAACCCTAACCTAACCCTAACTCTAACCCTAACCCTAAACCTAACCCTAACACAAGCCCAAACACTAACCCCAAAAATAACCCTTACCCTATCCATAACATTAACCCTAACACAAATCAAACCCTAACCCTAACCCTAACCCTAAAACTAACCCAAACCCTAATCCTAACACTAACCCTATCCCTAACCCTAACCCTAAGCCTAACACAAACCCTAACCCTAACCCTTACCCTAACCTTAACCCTAACCCTATCCCAAACCCTAACACTAATCCAAACCCTAACCCTAACCCTAACCCTAACCGAAACCCAAACCCTAATCCTAACACTAAACTTAACCCTAATCCTAATGCTAACATTAACGGTAACCCAAGCCCAAACCCTAAACCGAACCCTAACCCTAACCCAATCCCTATCGCCTAGCCCTAACCCCAACCCTAACCCTAACTCTAACCCTAACCCTAAACGTAACCCTAACCCAAGCCCAAACACTAACCCTAAACCTAACCCTAACCCTAACCCAAACACTAACCCAAATCCTAACCCAAATCCTAACCGTAACACTAAGCCTAACCCTAAACCTAACCCAAACCCTAACCCTCACCATAACCCTAAACCCTAACCCTAACGCTAACCTTAACCCTAATCCAAACCCTAACGCAAACCCTAACCCTAACTCTAAACCTAACCCCAACCCTAACCCTATACCTTACTCTAACCCAAACCCAAACCCTAACCCTAACCCTAACCCTAACCCTAACCCTAATCCTAAATCTAAACCTAACCCAAACCCAAACCCTAACCCTAAGCCTAACCCAAACCCTAAACCTAACCTAAACCCAAGCCCTAACCCTAACCATAAACCTAACCCAAGCCCTAAAACTAACCGTAACCCTAACCCTAACCCTAACCCTAATTCAAACCCTAACCCTAACACTTACCCTAAACCAAACCAAAAACTAACCCTAAGCCTAAACCTAACCCTAACCCTAATTCAAACCCTAACCCTAACACTTACCCTAACCCTAGCCCTAAGCCTAACCCCAACCCAAACCCACACGCTAAACCTAACCCGAATCCTAAACCTAACCCTTACAAAAGAACTAACCCTAACCCTTACCCTAACCCTAACTCTAAGCCTAACCCTAACCCAAACCCACACCCTAACCCTAACACTAACACTAACCCCAACCCTAACCCTAACCCTAACTCAAACCTAAACCCTAACACTAACCCTAACCCAAACACTAACCCTAACCCTAACCCTAATCCTAACCCTAAAAATAAACATAACCCTAACCCAAACCCTAACCATAACCATAACCATAACCCTGACCCTAACCGAAATCCTAACCCTAAACTTAACCCTAACCCTAACCATAACCCTAAACCTAACCCTAATCCTAAACCTAACCCTAACCCTAACCCTAACCCTAACCCTAACCCTAACTCCAACCCTAACCCTAAACCTAACCCTAAACCAAACCCGAAATCTAAACCTAACTCTAAATCAAACCTCAACCTTAACCCTAACCTTAATCCTAAACCTAAACCTAACACTAAACCACCCCTAACACTAACCCTAACTCTAACCCTTCCCCTAACCCTAACACTAACCCTAATCCTAACACTAACCCTAACCCTAACCCTAACCCTAACCCTAACCCTAACCCTAACCCTAAAACTAACCCAAACCCTAATCCTAACACTAACCCTATCCCTAACCCAAACCCTAATCCTAACACTAACCCTATCCCTAACCCTAACCCTAAGCCTAACACAAACCCTAACCCTAACCCTAACCGAAACCCAAACCCTAATCCTAACACTAAACTTAACCCTAATCCTAATCCTAACATTAACGGTAACCCAAGCCCAAACCCTAAATCGAACCCTAACCCTAACCCAATCCCTCTCGCCTAGCCCTAACCCCAACCCTAATCCTAAGCCACACCCTAACCCTAACTCTAACCCTAACCCTAAACGTAACCCTAACCCAAGCCCAAACACTAACCCTAAACCTAACCCTAACCCTAACCCAAACCCTAACCCAAATCCTAACCCAAATCCTAACCGTAACACTAAGCCTAACCCTAAACCTAACCCAAACCCTAACCCTCACCATAACCCTAAACCCTAACCCTAACGCTAACCTTAACCCTAATCCAAACCCTAACGCAAACCCTAACCCTAACTCTAAACCTAACCCCAACCCTAACCCTATACCTTACTCTAACCCAAACCCAAACCCTAACCCTAACCTTAACCCTAACCCTAATCCTAAATCTAAACCTAACCCAAACCCAAACCCTAACCCTAAGCCTAACCCAAACCCTAAACCTAACCTAAACCCAAGCCCTAACCCTAACCATAAACCTAACCCAAGCCCTAAAACTAACCGTAACCCTAACCCTAACCCTAACCCTAATTCAAACCCTAACCCTAACACTTACCCTAACCCTAGCCCTAAGCCTAACCCCAACTCAAACCCACACATTAAACCTAACCCGAATCCTAAACCTAACCCTTACAAAAGAACTAACCCTAACCCTTACCCTAACCCTAACCCTAAGCCTAACCCTAACCCAAACCCACACCCTAACCCTAACACTAACATTAACCCCAACCCTAACCCTAACCCTAACTCAAACCTAAACCCTAACACTAACCCTAACCCAAACCCTAACCCTAACCCTAACCATAACCCTGACCCTAACCCAAATCCTAATCCTAACCCTAACCCTAACCCTACCTCTAACCCTAACCCTAATCCTAAACCTAACCCTCACCCTAACCCTAACCCCAACCCTAACCCAAATCCTAAACCTAAAACAAACTCGCACTCTCAACCTAACTCTAAACCAAACCTCAACCTTACCCCTAACCTTAATCCTAACCCTAACCCTAACCCTAAACCACCCCTAACACTAACCCTAAACCTAACCCTTCCCCTAAACCTAACACTAACCCTAATCTTAACACTAACACTAACGCTAAACATAACCATAAGCCTAACCCTAACCCAAACCCAAACTTCAACCCTAACCCTAACCAAAACCCTAAACCTAACCCTAACCCTAAGCCAAACCAAAACCTACTCCTATCCCTAAACCTAACCCTAACCCAAGCCCAAACACTAATCCTAACCCTAACCCTAACCCTAAAACCTAACCCTAACCCTAACCTTAACCCTAACCCAAACCCTTACCCAAACCCTATCCCTAACCCTAACGCTAACCCGAACCCTAACACTAAGCCTATCCCAAACTGTAAACCTAACCTAAACCCAAGCCCTAACTCTAACCCTAAGCCTAACCCAAGCCCTAAAACAAACCCTAACCCTAATCCTAACCCAAACCTGAACCCTAACCCAACCACAAACCCTAACACTAACCTAAACCCTATCCCTAACCCTAACACTAAACCAAACCCTAAACCTAACTGAAACCCAAATCCTAATCCTAACACTAAACCTAACCCTAACACTAACCCTAACCCAAGCCCAATCACTAACATCAACCCTAACCCTAACCCTATCCCTATCGCCTAGCTCTAACCCTAACCCTAACCATAAGCCAAACCCTAACCCAAACAATAACCCTAACCTAACCCTAACTCTAACCCTAACCCTAAACCTAACCCTAACACAAGCCCAAACACTAACCCCAAAAATAACCCTTACCCTATCCATAACATTAACCCTAACACAAATCAAACCCTAACCCTAACCCTAACCCTAAAACTAACCCAAACCCTAATCCTAACACTAACCCTATCCCTAACCCTAACCCTAAGCCTAACACAAACCCTAACCCTAACCCTTACCCTAACCTTAACCCTAACCCTATCCCAAACCCTAACACTAATCCAAACCCTAACCCTAACCCTAACCCTAACCGAAACCCAAACCCTAATCCTAACACTAAACTTAACCCTAATCCTAATCCTAACATTAACGGTAACCCAAGCCCAAACCCTAAACCGAACCCTAACCCTAACCCAATCCCTATCGCCTAGCCCTAACCCCAACCCTAACCCTAAGCCAAACCCTAACCCTAACTCTAACCCTAACCCTAAACGTAACCCTAACCCAAGCCCAAACACTAACCCTAAACCTAACCCTAACCCTAACCCAAACCCTAACCCAAATCCTAACCCAAATCCTAACCGTAACACTAAGCCTAACCCTAAACCTAACCCAAACCCTAACCCTCACCATAACCCTAAACCCTAACCCTAACGCTAACCTTAACCCTAATCCAAACCCTAACGCAAACCCTAACCCTAACTCTAAACCTAACCCCAACCCTAACCCTATACCTTACTCTAACCCAAACCCAAACCCTAACCCTAATCCAAACCCTAACGCAAACCCTAACCCTAACTCTAAACCTAACCCCAACCCTAACCCTATACCTTACTCTAACCCAAACCCAAACCCTAACCCTAACCCTAACCCTAACCCTAACCCTAATCCTAAATCTAAACCTAACCCAAACCCAAACCCTAACCCTAAGCCTAACCCAAACCCTAAACCTAACCTAAACCCAAGCCCTAACCCTAACCATAAACCTAACCCAAGCCCTAAAACTAACCGTAACCCTAACCCTAACCCTAACCCTAATTCAAACCCTAACCCTAACACTTACCCTAAACCAAACCAAACACTAACCCTAAGCCTAAACCTAACCCTAACCCTAATTCAAACCCTAACCCTAACACTTACCCTAACCCTAGAACTAAGCCTAACCCTAACCCAAACCCACACGCTAAACCTAACCCGAATCCTAAACCTAACCCTTACAAAAGAACTAACCCTAACCCTTACCCTAACCCTAACTCTAAGCCTAACCCTAACCCAAACCCACACCCTAACCCTAACACTAACACTAACCCCAACCCTAACCCTAACCCTAACTCAAACCTAAACCCTAACACTAACCCTAACCCAAACACTAACCCTAACCCTAACCCTAATCCTAACCCTAAAAATAAACATAACCCTAACCCAAACCCTAACCCTAACCATAACCATAACCCTGACCCTAACCGAAATCCTAACCCTAAACTTAACCCTAACCCTAACCATAACCCTAAACCTAACCCTAATCCTAAACCTAACCCTAACCCTAACCCTAACCCTAACCCTAACTCCAACCCTAACCCTAAACCTAACCCTAAACCAAACCCGAAATCTAAACCTAACTCTAAATCAAACCTCAACCTTAACCCTAACCTTAATCCTAAACCTAAACCTAACACTAAACCACCCCTAACACTAACCCTAACTCTAATCCTTCCCCTAACCCTAACACTAACCCTAATCCTAAGACTAACGCTAACGCTAACCCTAACCCTAACCCTAACCCTAACCCTAACCCTAAAACTAACCCAAACCCTAATCCTAACACTAACCCTATCCCTAACCCAAACCCTAATCCTAACACTAACCCTATCCCTAACCCTAACCCTAAGCCTAACACAAACCCTAACCCTAACCCTAACCGAAACCCAAACCCTAATCCTAACACTAAACTTAACCCTAATCCTAATCCTAACATTAACGGTAACCCAAGCCCAAACCCTAAATCGAACCCTAACCCTAACCCAATCCCTATCGCCTAGCCCTAACCCCAACCCTAACCCTAAGCCAAACCCTAACCCTAACTCTAACCCTAACCCTAAACGTAACCCTAACCCAAGCCCAAACACTAACCCTAAACCTAACCCTAACCCTAACCCAAACCCTAACCCAAATCCTAACCCAAATCCTAACCGTAACACTAAGCCTAACCCTAAACCTAACCCAAACCCTACCCCTCACCATAACCCTAAACCCTAACCCTAACGCTAACCTTAACCCTAATCCAAACCCTAACGCAAACCCTAACCCTAACTCTAAACCTAACCCCAACCCTAACCCTATACCTTACTCTAACCCAAACCCAAACCCTAACCCTAACCTTAACCCTAACCCTAATCCTAAATCTAAACCTAACCCAAACCCAAACCCTAACCCTAAGCCTAACCCAAACCCTAAACCTAACCTAAACCCAAGCCCTAACCCTACCCATAAACCTAACCCAAGCCCTAAAACTAACCGTAACCCTAACCCTAACCCTAACCCTAATTCAAACCCTAACCCTAACACTTACCCTAACCCTAGCCCTAAGCCTAACCCCAACTCAAACCCACACATTAAACCTAACCCGAATCCTAAACCTAACCTTTACAAAAGAACTAACCCTAACCCTTACCCTAACCCTAACCCTAAGCCTAACCCTAACCCAAACCCACACCCTAACCCTAACACTAACATTAACCCCAACCCTAACCCTAACCCTAACTCAAACCTAAACCCTAACACTAACCCTAACCCAAACCCTAACCCTAACCCTAACCATAACCCTGACCCTAACCCAAATCCTAATCCTAACCCTAACCCTAACCCTAACTCTAACTCTAACCCTAATCCTAAACCTAACCCTAACCCTAACCCTAACCCCAACCCTAACCCAAAACCTAAACCTAAACCAAACCCGAACTCTAAACCTAACTCTAAACCAAACCTCAACCTTAACCCTAACCTTAATCCTAACCCTAACCCTAACCCTAAACCACCCCTAACACTAACCCTAAACCTAACCCTTCCCCTAAACCTAACACTAACCCTAATCTTAACACTAACACTAACGCTAAACATAACCATAAGCCTAACCCTAACCCAAACCCAAACTTCAACCCTAACCCTAACCAAAACCCTAAACCTAACCCTAACCCTAAGCCAAACCAAAACCTACTCCTATCCCTAAACCTAACCCTAACCCAAGCCCAAACACTAATCCTAACCCTAACCCTAACCCTAAAACCTAACCCTAACCCTAACCTTAACCCTAACCCAAACCCTTACCCAAACCCTATCCCTAACCCTAACGCTAACCCGAACCCTAACACTAAGCCTATCCCAAACTGTAAACCTAACCTAAACCCAAGCCCTAACTCTAACCCTAAGCCTAACCCAAGCCCTAAAACAAACCCTAACCCTAATCCTAACCCAAACCTGAACCCTAACCCAACCACAAACCCTAACACTAACCTAAACCCTATCCCTAACCCTAACACTAAACCAAACCCTAAACCTAACTGAAACCCAAATCCTAATCCTAACACTAAACCTAACCCTAACACTAACCCTAACCCAAGCCCAATCACTAACATCAACCCTAACCCTAACCCTATCCCTATCGCCTAGCTCTAACCCTAACCCTAACCATAAGCCAAACCCTAACCCAAACAATAACCCTAACCTAACCCTAACTCTAACCCTAACCCTAAACCTAACCCTAACACAAGCCCAAACACTAACCCCAAAAATAACCCTTACCCTATCCATAACATTAACCCTAACACAAATCAAACCCTAACCCTAACCCTAACCCTAAAACTAACCCAAACCCTAATCCTAACACTAACCCTATCCCTAACCCTAACCCTAAGCCTAACACAAACCCTAACCCTAACCCTTACCCTAACCTTAACCCTAACCCTATCCCAAACCCTAACACTAATCCAAACCCTAACCCTAACCCTACCCCTAACCGAAACCCAAACCCTAATCCTAACACTAAACTTAACCCTAATCCTAATCCTAACATTAACGGTAACCCAAGCCCAAACCCTAAACCGAACCCTAACCCTAACCCAATCCCTATCGCCTAGCCCTAACCCCAACCCTAACCCTAAGCCAAACCCTAACCCTAACTCTAACCCTAACCCTAAACGTAACCCTAACCCAAGCCCAAACACTAACCCTAAACCTAACCCTAACCCTAACCCAAACCCTAACCCAAATCCTAACCCAAATCCTAACCGTAACACTAAGCCTAACCCTAAACCTAACCCAAACCCTAACCCTCACCATAACCCTAAACCCTAACCCTAACGCTAACCTTAACCCTAATCCAAACCCTAACGCAAACCCTAACCCTAACTCTAAACCTAACCCCAACCCTAACCCTATACCTTACTCTAACCCAAACCCAAACCCTAACCCTAACCCTAACCCTAACCCTAATCCTAAATCTAAACCTAACCCAAACCCAAACCCTAACCCTAAGCCTAACCCAAACCCTAAACCTAACCTAAACCCAAGCCCTAACCCTAACCATAAACCTAACCCAAGCCCTAAAACTAACCGTAACCCTAACCCTAACCCTAACCCTAATTCAAACCCTAACCCTAACACTTACCCTAAACCAAACCAAACACTAACCCTAAGCCTAAACCTAACCCTAACCCTAATTCAAACCCTAACCCTAACACTTACCCTAACCCTAGCCCTAAGCCTAACCCCAACCCAAACCCACACGCTAAACCTAACCCGAATCCTAAACCTAACCCTTACAAAAGAACTAACCCTAACCCTTACCCTAACCCTAACCCTAAGCCTAACCCTAACCCAAACCCACACCCTAACCCTAACACTAACACTAACCCCAACCCTAACCCTAACCCTAACTCAAACCTAAACCCTAACACTAACCCTAACCCAAACACTAACCCTAACCCTAACCCTAATCCTAACCCTAAAAATAAACATAACCCTAACCCAAACCCTAACCCTAACCATAACCATAACCCTGACCCTAACCCAAATCCTAACCCTAAACTTAACCCTAACCCTAACCATAACCCTAACCCTAACCCTAATCCTAAACCTAACCCTAACCCTAACCCTAACCCTAACCCTAACCCTAACTCCAACCCTAACCCTAAACCTAACCCTAAACCAAACCCGAAATCTAAACCTAACTCTAAATCAACCCTCAACCTTAACCCTAACCTTAATCCTAAACCTAAACCTAACACTAAACCACTCCTAACACTAACCCTAACTCTAAGCCTTCCCCTAACCCTAACACTAACCCTAATCCTAACACTAACCCTAACCCTAACCCTAACCCTAACCCTAACCCTAACCCTAACCCTAACCCTAAAACTAACCCAAACCCTAATCCTAACACTAACCCTATCCCTAACCCAAACCCTAATCCTAACACTAACCCTATCCCTAACCCTAACCCTAAGCCTAACACAAACCCTAACCCTAACCCTAACCGAAACCCAAACCCTAATCCTAACACTAAACTTAACCCTAATCCTAATCCTAACATTAACGGTAACCCAAGCCCAAACCCTAAATCGAACCCTAACCCTAACCCAATCCCTATCGCCTAGCCCTAACCCCAACCCTAACCCTAAGCCAAACCCTAACCCTAACTCTAACCCTAACCCTAAACGTAACCCTAACCCAAGCCCAAACACTAACCCTAAACCTAACCCTAACCCTAACCCAAACCCTAACCCAAATCCTAACCCAAATCCTAACCGTAACACTAAGCCTAACCCTAAACCTAACCCAAACCCTAACCCTCACCATAACCCTAAACCCTAACCCTAACGCAAACCTTAACCCTAATCCAAACCCTAACGCAAACCCTAACCCTAACTCTAAACCTAACCCCAACCCTAACCCTATACCTTACTCTAACCCAAACCCAAACCCTAATCCTAACCTTAACCCTAACCCTAATCCTAAATCTAAACCTAACCCAAACCCAAACCCTAACCCTAAGCCTAACCCAAACCCTAAACCTAACCTAAACCCAAGCCCTAACCCTAACCATAAACCTAACCCAAGCCCTAAAACTAACCGTAACCCTAACCCTAACCCTAACCCTAATTCAAACCCTAACCCTATCACTTACCCTAACCCTAGCCCTAAGCCTCACCCCAACTCAAACCCACACATTAAACCTAACCCGAATCCTAAACCTAACCGTTACAAAAGAACTAACCCTAACCCTTACCCTAACCCTAACCCTAAGACTAACCCTAACCCAAACCCACACCCTAACCCTAACACTAACATTAACCCCAACCCTAACCCTAACCCTAACTCAAACCTAAACCCTAACACTAACCCTAACCCAAACCCTAACCCTAACCCTAACCATAACCCTGACCCTAACCCAAATCCTAATCCTAACCCTAACCCTAACCCTAACTCTAACCCTAAACCTAATCCTAAACCTAACCCTAACCCTAACCCTAACCCCAACCCTAACCCAAAACCTAAACCTAAACCAAACCCGAACTCTAAACCTAACTCTAAACCAAACCTCAACCTTAACCCTAACCTTAATCCTAACCCTAACCCTAACCCTAAACCACCCCTAACACTAACCCTAAACCTAACCCTTCCCCTAAACCTAACACTAACCCTAATCTTAACACTAACACTAACGCTAAACATAACCATTAGCCTAACCCTAACCCAAACCCAAACTTCAACCCTAAACCTAACCAAAACCCTAAACCTAACCCTAACCCTAAGCCAAACCAAAACCTACTCCTATCCCTAAACCTAACCCTAACCCAAGCCCAAACACTAATCCTAACCCTAACCCTAACCCTAAAACCTAAACCTAACCCTAACCTTAACCCTAACCCAAACCCTTACCCAAACCCTATCCCTAACCCTAACGCTAACCCGAACCCTAACACTAAGCCTATCCCAAACTGTAAACCTAACCTAAACCCTAGCCCTAACTCTAACCCTAAGCCTAACCCAAGCCCTAAAACAAACCCTAACCCTAATCCTAACCCAAACCTGAACCCTAACCCAACCACAAACCCTAACACTAACCTAAACCCTATCCCTAACCCTAACACTAACCCAAACCCTAAACCTAACTGAAACCCAAATCCTAATCCTAACACTAAACCTAACCCTAACACTAACCCTAACCCAAGCCCAATCACTAACATCAACCCTAACCCTAACCCTATCCCTATCGCCTAGCTCTAACCCTAACCCTAACCATAAGCCAAACCCTAACCCAAACAATAACCCTAACCTAACCCTAACTCTAACCCTAACCCTAAACCTAACCCTAACACAAGCCCAAACACTAACCCCAAAAATAACCCTTACCCTATCCATAACATTAACCCTAACACAAATCAAACCCTAACCCTAACCCTAACCCTGAAACTAACCCAAACCCTAATCCTAACACTAACCCTATCCCTAACCCTAACCCTAAGCCTAACACAAACCCTAACCCTAAGCCTTGCCCTATCCTTACCCCTACCCCTATCTCAAACCCTAACACTAATCCAAACCCTAACCCTAACCCTAACCCTAACCGAAACCCAAACCCTAATGCTAACACTAAACTTAACCCTAATCCTAATCCTAACATTAACGGTAACCCAAGCCCAAACCCTAAACCGAACCCTAACCCTAACCCAATCCCTATCGCCTAGCCCTAACCCCAACCCTAACCCTAAGCCAAACCCTAAACCTAACTCTAACCCTAACCCTAAACGTAACCCTAACCCAAGCCCAAACACTAACCCTAAACCTAACCCTAATCCTAACCCAAACCCTAACCCAAATCCTAACCCAAATCCTCACCGTAACACTAAGCCTAACCCTAAACCTAACCCAAACCCTAACCCTCACCATAACCCTAAACCCTAACCCTAACGCTAACCTTAACCCTAATCCAAACCCTAACGCAAACCCTAACCCTAACTCTAAACCTAACCCCAACCCTAACCCTATACCTTACTCTAACCCAAACCCAAACCCTAACCCTAACCCTAACCCTAACCCTAATCCTAAATCTAAACCTAACCCAAACCCAAACCCTAACCCTAAGCCTAACCCAAACCCTAAACCTAACCTAAACCCAAGCCCTAACCCTAACCATAAACCTAACCCAAGCCCTAAAACTAACCGTAACCCTAACCCTAACCCTAACCCTAATTCAAACCCTAACCCTAACACTTACCCTAAACCAAACCAAACACTAACCCTAAGCCTAAACCTAACCCTAACCCTAATTCAAACCCTAACCCTAACACTTACCCTAACCCTAGCCCTAAGCCTAACCCCAACCCAAACCCACACGCTAAACCTAACCCGAATCCTAAACCTAACCCTTACAAAAGAACTAACACTAACCCTTACCCTAACCCTAACCCTAAGCCTAACCCTAACCCAAACCCACACCCTAACCCTAACACTAACACTAACCCCAACCCTAACCCTAACCCTAACTCAAACCTAAACCCTAACACTAACCCTAACCCAAACACTAACCCTAACCCTAACCCTAATCCTAACCCTAAAAATAAACATAACCCTAACCCAAACCCTAACCCTAACCATAACCATAACCCTGACCCTAACCGAAATCCTAACCCTAAACTTAACCCTAACCCTAACCATAACCCTAAACCTAACCCTAATCCTAAACCTAACCCTAACCCTAACCCTAACCCTAACCATAACCCTAACCCAAACCCTAACCCTAACCCTAACCATAACCCTGACCCTAACCCAAATCCTAACCCTAAACTTAACACTAACCCTAACCATAACCCTAACCCTAACCCTAATCCTAAACCTAACCCTAACCCTAACCCTAACGCTAACTCCAACCCTAACCCTAAACCTAACCCTAAACCAAACCCGAACTCTAAACCTAACTCTAAATCAAACCTCAACCTTAACCCTAATCTTAATCCTAAACCTAAACCTAACACTAAACCACCCCTAACACTAACCCTAACTCTAACCCTTCCCCTAACCCTAACACTAACAATAATCCTAACACTAACACTAGCACTAACCCTAACCCTATCCCTAACCCTAACCCTAACCCTAACCCTAACCCTAACCCTAACCAAAACCCTAACCCTAACCCTAAGCCTAACCCTAACCCAAAACCTAATCCTAACACTAACACTAACGCTAACCCTAACCCTAACCCTAACCCTAAGCCAAACCAAAACCTACTCCTATCCCTAAATCTAACCCTAACCCAAGCCCAAACACTAATCCTAACCCTAACCCTAACCCTAAAACCTAACCCAAATCCTAACCCTAACCCTGACCCTAACCCTAACCGTAACCCTAACCCTAATCCTAACCCTAAAAATAACCATAACCCTAACCCAAACCCTAACCCTAACCCTAACCATAACCCTGACCCTAACCCAAATCCTAATCCTAACCCTAACCCTAACCCTAACTCTAACCCTAACCCTAATCCTAAACCTAACCCTAACCCTAACCCTAACCCCAACCCTAACCCTAAACCTAAACCTAAACCAAACCCGAACTCTAAACCTAACTCTAAACCAAACCTCAACCTTAACCCTAACCTTAATCCTAACCCTAACCCTAACCCTAAACCACCCCTAACACTAACCCTAAACCTAACCCTTCCCCTAAACCTAACACTAATCCTAATCTTAACACTAACACTAACGCTAAACATAACCATAAGCCTAACCCTAACCCAAACCCAAACTTCAACCCTAACCCTAACCAAAACCCTAAACCTAACCCTAACCCTAAGCCAAACCAAAACCTACTCCTATCCCTAAACCTAACCCTAACCCAAGCCCAAACACTAATCCTAACCCTAACCCTAACCCTAAAACCTAACCCTAACCCTAACCTTAACCCTAACCCAAACCCTTACCCAAACCCTATCCCTAACCCTAACGCTAACCCGAACCCTAACACTAAGCCTATCCCAAACTGTAAACCTAACCTAAACCCAAGCCCTAACTCTAACCCTAAGCCTAACCCAAGCCCTAAAACAAACCCTAACCCTAATCCTAACCCAAACCTGAACCCTAACCCAACCACAAACCCTAACACTAACCAGACCCTATCCCTAACCCTAACACTAACCCAAACCCTAAACCTAACTGAAACCCAAATCCTAATCCTAACACTAAACCTAACCCTAACACTAACCCTAACCCAAGCCCAAACACTAACATCAACCCTAACCCTAACCCTATCCCTATCGCCTAGCTCTAACCCTAACCCTAACCATAAGCCAAACCCTAACCCAAACAATAACCCTAACCTAACCCTAACTCTAACCCTAACCATAAACCTAACCCTAACACAAGCCCAAACACTAACCCCAAAAATAACCCTTACCCTATCCATAACATTAACCCTAACACAAATCAAACCCTAACCCTAACCCTAACCCTAAAACTAACCCAAACCCTAATCCTAAAACTAACCCTATCCCTAACCCTAACCCTAAGCCTAACACAAACCCTAACCCTAACCCTTACCCTAACCTTAACCCTAACCCTATCCCAAACCCTAACACTAATCCAAACCCTAACCCTAACCCTAACCCTAACCAAAACCCAAACCCTAATCCTAACACTAAACTTAACCCTAATCCTAATCCTAACATTAACGGTAACCCAAGCCCAAACCCTAAACCGAACCCTAACCCTAACCCAATCCCTATCGCCTAGCCCTAACCCCAACCCTAACCCTAACTCTAACCCTAACCCTAAACGTAACCCTAACCCAAGCCCAAACACTAACCCTAAACCTAACCCTAACCCTAACCCTAACCCTAACCCAAATCCTAACCCAAATCCTAACCGTAACACTAAGCCTAACCCTAAACCTAACCCAAACCCTAACCCTCACCATAACCCTAAACCCTAACCCTAACGCTAACCTTAACCCTAATCCAAACCCTAACGCAAACCCTAACCCTAACTCTAACCCTAACTCCAACCCTAACCCTAATCCTAACCCTAAACCAAACCAGTACTCTAAACCTTACTCTAAATCAAACCTCAACCTCAACCCTAAACTTTATCCTAAACCTAAACCTAACACTAAACCACCCCTAACACTAACCCTAACTCTAACCCTTCCCCTAACCCTAACACTAACCCTAATCCTAACACTAACACTAACCCTAAACCTAACCCTAACCCTAACCCTAACCCTAACCCTAACCCTAACCCTAACCCTAACCCTAACCAAAACCCTAACCCTAACCCTAAGCCTAACCCTAACCCAAAACCTAATCCTAACACTAACACTAACGCTAACCCTAACCCTAACCCTAACCCTAAGCCAAACCAAAACCTACTCCTATCCCTAAATCTAACCCTAACCGAAGCCCAAACACTAATCCTAACCCTAACCCTAACCCTAAAACCTAACCCAAATCCTAACCCTAACCCTGACCCTAACCCTAACCCTAACCCTAACCCTAATCCTAACCCTAAAAATAACCATAACCCTAACCCAAACCCTAACACTAACCCTAACCATAACCCTAACCCTAACCCTAACCCTAACCCTAACCCTAACCCTAATCCTAAATCTAAACCTAACCCAAACCCAAACCCTAACCCTAAGCCTAACCCAAACCCTAAACCTAACCTAAACCCAAGCCCTAACCCTAACCATAAACCTAACCCAAGCCCTAAAACTAACCGTAACCCTAACCCTAACCCTAACCCTAATTCAAACCCTAACCCTAACACTTACCCTAAACCAAACCAAACACTAACCCTAAGCCTAAACCTAACCCTAACCCTAATTCAAACCCTAACCCTAACACTTACCCTAACCCTAGCCCTAAGCCTAACCCCAACCCAAACCCACACGCTAAACCTAACCCGAATCCTAAACCTAACCCTTACAAAAGAACTAACCCTAACCCTTACCCTAACCCTAACCCTAAGCCTAACCCTAACCCAAACCCACACCCTAACCCTAACACTAACACTAACCCCAACCCTAACCCTAACCCTAACTCAAACCTAAAACCTAACACTAACCCTAACCCAAACCCTAACCCTAACCCTAACCCTAATCCTAACCCTAAAAATAAACATAACCCTAACCCTAACCCTAACCCTAACCCTAACCATAACCCTGACCCTAACCCAAATCCTAACCCTAAACTTAACCCTAACCCTAACCATAACCCTAACCCTAACCCTAATCCTAAACCTAACCCTAACCCTAACCCTAACCCTAACCCTAACCCTAACTCCAACCCTAACCCTAAACCTAACCCTAAACCAAACCCGAACTCTAAACCTAAATCTAAATCAAACCTCAACCTTAACCCTAACCTTAATCCTAAACCTAAACCTAACACTAAACCACCCCTAACACTAACCCTAACTCTAACCCTTCCCCTAACCCTAACACTAACCCTAATCCTAA
This sequence comes from Eospalax fontanierii, assembly GCA_035773235.1. Classification (NCBI taxonomy): domain Eukaryota; kingdom Metazoa; phylum Chordata; class Mammalia; order Rodentia; family Spalacidae; genus Eospalax; species Eospalax fontanierii. Next base: position 902,300 of record CM069537.1, read on the forward strand.
CCCTAACCCTAACCCTAACCCTAACCCTAACCCTAACCCTAAACCTAACCAAAACCCTAACCCTAACCCTAACCCTAACCCTAACCCTAACCCAAACCCTAATCCTAAGACTAGCACTAGCGCTAGCCCTAACACTAGCCCTAACCCTAAGCCAAACCAAAACCTTCTCCTATTCCTGAACCTAACACTAACCCAAGCCCAAACACTAATCCTAACCCTAACCCTAACCATAAAACCTAACCCAAATCCTAACCCTAACCCTGACCCTAACCCTAACCCTAACCCTAACCCTAATCCTAACCCTAAAAATAACCATAACCCTAAACCAAACCCTAACCCTAACCCTAACCATAACCCTGACCCTAACCCAAATCCTAATCCTAACCCTAACCCTAACCCTAACCCTAACCCTAACCCTAATCCTAAACCTAACCCTTACCCTAACCCTAACCCCAACCCTAACCCTAAACCTAAACCTAAACCAAACCCGAACTCTAAACCTAACTCTAAACCAAACCTCAACCTTAACCCTAACCTTAATCCTAACCCTAACCCTAACCCTAAACCACCCCTAACACTAACCCTAACCCTAATCCTTCCCCTAAACCTAACACTAACCCTAATCTTAACACTAACACTAACGCTAACCCTAACCCTAACCCTAACCCTAAGCCAAACCAAAACCTACTCCTATCCCTAAACCTAACCCTAACCCAAGCCCAAACACTAATCCTAACCCTAACCCTAACCCTAAAACCTAACCCTAACCCTAACCTTAACCCTAACCCAAACCCTTACCCAAACCCTATCCCTAACCCTAACGCTAACCCGAACCCTAACACTAAGCCTATCCCAAACTGTAAACCTAACCTAAACCCAAGCCCTAACTCTAACCCTAAGCCTAACCCAAGCCCTAAAACAAACCCTAACCCTAATCCTAACCCAAATCTGAACCCTAACCCAACCACAAACCCTAACACTAACCTAAACCCTATCCCTAACCCTAACACTAACCCAAACCCTAAACCTAACTGAAACCCAAATCCTAATCCTAACACTAAACCTAACCCTAACACTAACCCTAACCCAAGCCCAAACACTAACCCCAACCCTAACCCTAACCCTATCTCTATCGCCTAGCCCTAACCCTAACCCTAACCATATGCCAAACCCTAACCCAAACACTAACCCTACCCCTAACCCTAACTCTATCCCTAACCCTAAACCTAACCTTAAACGAAACCCTAACCCTAGCCCTAACCCTAACACTAACCCTGACGCTAACCCAAATCCTAACCCTAACCCTCACCCTAACCCTAACCCTAACCCTAACCCTAAAAAAAAACCCTAACCCTAACCCTAACCCTAACCCAAACAAAAAACCCTAACCCTAACCCTAACACTAAACCTAACACAAACCCTAAACCTAAACCTAAACCTACCCTAAACCCTAATGGTAACACTAACACTAACCCTATCCCTATCGCCTAGCCCTAACCCTAACTCTAACCCTAACCCTAACCCTAAGCCAAACGCTAACCCTAACTCTAACCCTAACCCTAAACCTAATCCTACCCTAAACCCGAACCGTAACACTAACTGTAACCCTAAAATAAACCCTAACCCAAACCCGAACCCTGACCCCTAACCCTAACCCTAAACTTAACCCTAACCCAAACCGTAACCCAAACCGTAACCCTAACCTTAAACCTAACCCAAAACCTAACCCGATCCCTTATTTTAACCCAAACCCAAACCCTAACCCTAACCCTAACCCTAACCCTAACCCTAAACCTAACCATAAACCTAACCCTAAACCAAACCTAAACCCTAACCCTAACCCTAACCCTAACCCTAATCCTAAACCTAATCCTAACCCTAACCCTAACCCTAACCCCAACCCTAACCCTAAACCTAACTCTAAACCAAACCCGAACTCTAAACCTAACACTAAACCAAACCTCAACCTTAAACCTAACCTTAATCCTAACCCTAACCCTAACCCTAAACCATCCCTAACAATAACCCTAACCCTAACACTTCCCCTAACCCTAACACTAACCGTAATCATAACAGTAACAGTAACGCTAACCATAACACTAACCCTAACCTTAATCCAAACCCTAACGCAAGCCCTAACCCTAACCCTAAACCTAACCCAAACCCTAACCCTATACCTTGCTCAAACCCAAACCCAAACCCTAACCCTAACCCTAACTGTAACCCTAACCCTAACCCTAAACCTAACCCAAACCCAAACCTTAACCCTAAGCCTAAACCAAACCCTAAACCTAACCTAAACCCAAGCCCTAACCCTAACCCTAACCCAAGCCCTAAAACTAACCCTAACCCTAACCCTAACCTAACCCTAACCCTAACCCTAATCCTAAACCTAACACTAAACCTAACCCTAACCCCAACCCTAACCCTAAACCTAAACCTAAACCAAACCCGAACTCTAAACCTAACTCTAAACCAAACCTCAACCTTAACCCTAACCTTAATCCTAACCCTAACCCTAACCCTAACCCTAACCCTAAAACCTAACCCCTAACCCTAACCATAACCCTGACCCTAACCCAAATCCTCACCCTAACCCTAACCCTAACCCTAACCCTAATCCTAAACCTAAAAATAACCATAACCCTATATCAAACCGTAACCCTAACCCTAACCCTAACCCTAACCATAACCCTGACCCTAACCCAAATCCTAACCCTAAACCTAACCCTAACCCTAACCCTAACCCTAACCCTAACCCTAATCCTAAACCTAACACTAAACCTAACCCTAACCCCAACCCTAACCCTAAACCTAAACCTAAACCAAACCCGAACTCTAAACCTAACTCTAAACCAAACCTCAACCTTAACCATAACCTTAATCCTAACCCTAACCCTAACCCTAAACCACCCCTAACACTAACCCTAACCCTAACCCTTCCCCTAACCCTAACACTAAACCTAATCTTAACACTAACACTAACGCTAACCATAACCATAACCCAAACCCAAACTTCAACATTAACCCTAACCAAAACCCTAACCCTAACCCTAATCCTAACCCTAACCCCAACCCTAACCCTAACACTAACACTAACACTAACCCTAACCCTGACCCTAACCCTAACCCTAAGCGAAACCAAAACCTACTCCTATCCCTAAACCTAACCCTAACCCAAGCCCAAACACTAATCCTAACCCTAACCCTAACCCTAAAACCTAACCGTAACCATAACCTTAACCCTAACCCAAACCCTTACCCAAACCCTATCCCTAACCCTAACGCTAACCCGAACCCTAACACTAAGCCTATCCCAAACTGTAAACCTAACATAAACCCAAGCCCTAACTCTAACCCTAAGCCTAACCCAAGCCCTAAAACAAACCCTAACCCTAATCCTAACCCAAACCTGAACCCTAACCCAAACCCTAACACTAACCTAAACCCTATCCCTAACCGTAACACTAACCCAAAACCTAAACCTAACTGAAACCCAAATCCTAATCCTAACACTGAACCTAACTCTAACACCAACCCTAACCCAAGCCCAAACACTAACCCCAACCCTAAACCTAACCCTATCTGTATCGCCTAGCCCTAACCCTAACCCTAACCCTATGCCAAAACCTAACCCAAACACTAACCCTAACCCTAACCCTAACTCTAACCCTAACCCTAAACCTAACCCTAACCCAAGCCCAAACACTAACTCCAAAAATAACCCTTACCCTATCGATAACATTAACCCTAACACAAACCAAACCCTAACCGTAACCCTAACCCTAACCCTAAAACTAACCCAAACCCTAAACCTAACACTAAACCTATCCCTAACCCTAAACCTAACACTAACACAAACCGTAACCCTAACCCTTACCCCAACCCTAACCCTATCCCAAACCCAAACACTAATCCAAACCCTAACCCTAACCCTAACCCTAACCGAAACCCAAATCCTAATCCTAACACTAAACCTAACCCTAATGCTAATCCTAACACTAACGGTAACCCAAGCCCAAACCCTAAACCGAACCCTAACCCTAACCCTATCCCTATCACCTAGCCCTAACCCCCAACCCTAACCCTAAGCCAAACACTAACCCTAACTCTAACCCTAACCCTAAACCTAACCCTAACCGAAGCCCAACCACTAACCCCAAACCTAAACCTTACACTATACATAATTTTAACCCTAACACAAACCAAACCCTAAGACAAACCCTAACCCTAACCCTAACCCTAAACCTAACCCAAACCCTAATCCTAACACGAACCCTAACCCTAACCCTAACCCTAACCCTAACACAAACCCTAAAACTAACCCTTACACTAACCCTAACCCTATACCAAAACCTAACACTAACCCAAAGCCTAACCCTAACCCTAACCCTAACCGAAAACCAAACCCTAATGCTAACACTATACCTAACCCTAATCCTAATCCTAACACTAACCGTAACCCAAGTCCAAACCCTAACCCGAACCCTAACCCTAACACTATCCCTATAGCCTAGCCCTAACGCCAACCCTAACCCTAAGCCAAATCCTAACCCTAATTCTAACCCTAACCCTAAACCTAACCCTAACCCAAGCCCAAACACTAAACCTAAACCTAACCCTCACCCTAACCCAAACCCTAACCCAAATCCTAACCCTAACCCTCACCCTAACACAAAACGTAACCCTAACCCTAACGCTAAACCTAACCCTACCCCCAAAACCTAACCGTAACACTAACCGTAACCCTAACCCTAACCCTAAACCAAACCCTAACCCTCACCCTAAACCTATCCCGTAACCCTAACCCTAACCTTAACCCTAATCCAAACCATAAACAAAACCCTAAACCTAACCCTAAACCTAACCCAAACCCTAACCGTATACCTTACTCTAACCCAAACCCAAACCCTACCCCTAACCCTAACCGTAACCCTAACCCTAAACCTAAACCTAACCCAAATCCAAACCCTAACCCTATGCCTAACCCAAACCCTAAACCTAACCTAAACCCAAGCCCTAACCCTAACCCTAACCCAAGCCCTAAAACTAACCCTAACCCTAACCCTAACCCTAACCCGAACCCTAAACCTAACCCTAAACGAAACCCTAAACCTAACCCTAACCCTAACCCTTACCCAAGGCCTACCCTTAACCCTTACCCTAACCCTAACCCTAAACCTAACCCTAACCCTAACTCA
>CM069537.1:920000-930000 GCA_035773235.1 Eospalax fontanierii
TGACTCTAACCAAAATCCTAACCCTAAACCTAACCCTAAACCTAACCCTAACCCTAACGCTAAACCAAACCCTAACCCTAACCCTAACTCTAACCCAAACCCAAAACCTAAACTTAATCCTAACCCTAAACCTATCACAAACCCTAATCCTAACACTAACCCTAACCCTAACCCTAACCCTAACCTAAACCAAAGCACTAACCCTAACCCTAACCCTAACCCAAGCCCTAAAACTAACCCTAACCCTAACCCTAACCCAAACCTAAACCCTAACACAAACCCTAACCCTAACCTTAAACCAAAACTAAACCTTAACCCTAACCCTAACCCTAACCCTAACCTAAACTCTATCACTAAACCTAACACTAACCCTACCCCAAACCAATCCCTAACCCTAACCATAACCCTAACCCTAACCCTAAACCAACCTCTCACAGTAACCTTAACCTAACCCTAACCCCAACCCTAACCCTAAACCTAACCTTAAACGAAACCCTAACCCTAACCCTAACACCAACATTAACCCTAAACCTAACCTTAAGCGAAAAACTAACCCTAGCCCTAACCCTAACAGTAAACCTGACCCTAACCCAAATCCTAACCCTAACCCTAACCCTAACCCTAACCCTAAACCAAACCCTAACCCTAACCCTAACCCTAACCCAAACCAAAACCCTAACCCTAACCCTAACCCTAAACCTAACACAAACCCTAAACCTAAACCTAAACCTACCCTAAACCCTAACCGTAACACTAACCCTAACCGTATCCCTATCGCCTAGCCATAACCCTAACTCTAACCCTAACCCTAACCCTAAGCCAAACACTAACCCTAACTCTAACCCTAACCCTAAACCTAACCCTAACCCAAACACAAACACTAACCCTAAACCTAACCCTAACCCTAACTCAAACCGTAACCCTAACCATAAACCTTACCGTATCCCTAACACAAACCCTAACCCTAACCCTAACCCTAAACCTAATCCTACCCTAAACCCTAACCGTAACACTAACCGTAACCCTAACCCAAACCCTAACCCAAACACTAACCCTAACCTTAAACCTAACCCAAACCCTAACCCGATCCCTTACTCTAACCCAAACCCAAACCCTAACCCTAACCCTAACCCTAACCGTAACCCTAACCCTAAACCTAAACCTAACCCAAACACAAACCCTAACCCTAAGCCTAACCCAAACCTTAAACCTAACCTAAAACCAAACCCTAACCCTTACCCTAACCCTAACGCAAGCCCTAAAACTAACCCTAACCCTAACCCTAACCCAAAGCTAAACCCTAACCCAATCCCTGACCCTAACCCTAACCCTAAACCAAACCTAAACCCTAACCCTAACACTAACCGTAACCCTAACCCTAACCCTAATCCTAAACCTAATCCTAACCCAAGCCCAAACACTAATCCCAACCCTAACCCTAACCCTATCCCTATCGCCTAGCCCTAAACCTAACACTAACCCTAAGCCAAACCCTAACCCTAACTCTAACCCTAACCCTAAACCTAACCCTAACCCAAGCCCAACCACTAACCCCAAACCTAAACCTTACACTATCCATAATTTTAACCCTAACACAACCAAACCCTAAGCCAAACCCTAACCCTAACCCTAACCCTAAACCTAACCCAAACCCTAATCCTAACACGAACCCTAATCCTAACCCTAACCCTAACACAAACCCTAACCCTAAACCTAACCCTAAGCCCAAACACTAACCCCAAAAATAAACCTTACCCTATTCATAATATTAACCCTAACACAAATCAAATCCTAACCCTAACCCTAACCCTAAAACTAACCCAAACTCTAATCCTAACACTAACCCTATCCCTAACCCTAACACTAAACCTAACACAAACCCTAACCCTAACCCTTACCCTAACCCTAACCCTATCCCAAACCCTAACACAAATCCAAACCCTAACCCTAACCCTAACCCTAACAGAAACCCAAACAATAATCCTAACACTAAACCTAACCCTAATGCTAATCCTAACACTAACGGTAACCCAAGCCCAAACCCTAAACCGAACCCTTACCCTAACACTATCCCTATCGCCTAGCCCTAACCCCAACCCTAACCTTAAGCAAACCCTAAGCCTAACTCTAACCCTATCCCTAAACGTAACCCTAACCCAAGCCCAAACACTAACCCTAAACCTAACCCTAACCCTAACCCAAACCCTAACCCAAATCCTAACCCAAATCCTAACCTTAACACTAACCCTAACCCTAAGCCTAACCCAAACCCTAACCCTTACCGTAACCCTAAACCCTAACCCTAACCCTAACCTTAACAATAATCCAAACCCTAACGCAAACCCTAACCCTAACCCTAAACCTAACTCAAACCCTAACCCTAACCCTATAGCTTACTCTAACCCAAACCTAAACCCTAACCCTAACCCTAACCGTAACCCTAACCCTAAACCTAAACCTAACCCAAACCCAAACCCTAACCCTAAGCCTAACCCAAACCCTAAAACTAACCTAAACCCAAGCCCTAACCCTAACCCTAACCCAAGCCCTAAAACTAATCCTAACCCTAACCCTAACCCTAACCCTAACCCTAACCCTAACCCTAACCCTAACCCTTACCCTAACCCTAACACTAACCCTAAACCAAACCAAACCCTAACCCTAAGCCTAAACCTAACCCTAACCCTAATTCAAAACCTAACCCTAACACTTACCCTAACCGTAGCCCTAAGCCTAACCCTAACCCAAACCCGCACACTAAACCTAACCCGAACACTAAACCTAACCCTAAACGAAACCGTAACCCTAACCCTAACCCTAACCCTTACCCAAGCCCTAACCCTAACCCTTGCCCTAAACCTAACCGTAAGCCTAAAAATAACCCAAACCCACACCCTAAACCTAACACTAACACTAACCCCAACTGTAACCCTAACCTTAACCCTAACCCTAATTCAAACCTAAACCCTAACACTAACCCTAAAACAAACCCTAACCCTAACCCTAATCCTAATTCTAACCCTACCCATAACCATAACAATAACCCAAACCCTAACCCTAATCCTAACACTAACCCTGACTCTAACCAAAATCATAACCCTAAACCTAACCCTAAACCTAACCCTAACCCTAACGCTAAACCAAACCCTAAACCTAACCCTAACTCTAACCCAAACCCAAAACCTAAACTTAATCCTAACCCTAAACCTATCACAAACCCTAATCCTAACACTAACCCTAACCCTAACCCTAACCCTAACCCTAACCTAAACGAAAGCACTAACCCTAACCCTAACCATAACCCAAGCCCTAAAACTAACCCTAACCCTAACCCTAACATAAACCTAAACCCTAACACAAACCATAACCCTAACCTTAAACCAAACCTAAACCTTAACCCTAACCCTAACCCTAACCCTAACCTAAACTCTATCACTTACCCTAACACTAACCCTACCCCAAACCAATCCCTAACCCTAACCACAACCCTAAACCTAACCCTAAACCAACCTCTCACAGTAACCTTAACCTAACCCTAACCCCAACCCTAAACCTAAACCTAACCTTAAACGAAACCGTAACCCTAACCCTAACACCAACACTAACCCTAAACCTAACCTTAAACGAAACCCTAACCCTACCCTAACCCTAACACTAACCCTGACCCTAACCCAAATCCTAACCCTAACCCTAACCCTAACCCTAAACCAAACCCTAACCCTAACCCTAAACCTAACCCTAACCCAAACCCAAACCCTAACCCTAACCCTAACACTAAACCTAACACAAACCCTAAACCTAAACCTAAACCTACCCTAAACCCTAACCGTAACACTAACCCTAACTCTATCACTATCGCCTAGCCCTAACCCTAACTCTAACCCTAACCCTAACCCTAAGCCAAACACTAACCCTAACTCTAACCCTAACCCTAAACCTAACCCTAACCCAAACACTAACCCTAAACCTAACCCTAACCGTAACTCAAACCGTAACCCTAACCATAAACCTAACCGTATCCCTAACACAAACCCTAACCCTAACCATAAACCTAATCCTACCCTAAACCCTAACCGTAACACTAACCGTAACCCTAACACAAACCCTAACCCAAACCCTAACCCTAACCTTAAACCTAACCCAAACCCTAACCCGATCCCTTACTCTAACCCAAACCCAAACCCTAACCCTAACACTAACCCTAACCGTAACCCTAACCCTAAACCTAAACCTAACCCAAACACAAACCCTAACCCTAAGCCTAACCCAAACCTTAAACCTAACCTAAACCCAAGCCCTAACCCTTACCCTAACCCTAACCCAAGCCCTAAAACTAACCCTAACCCTAACCCTAACCCAAACCTAAACCCTAACCCAATCCCTGACCCTAACCCTAACCCTAAACCAAACCTAAACCCTAACCATAACACTAACCGTAACCCTAACCCTAACCCTAATCCTAAACCTAATCCTAACCCAAGCCCAAACACTAATCCCAACCCTAACCCTAACCCTATCCCTATCGCCTAGCCCTAACCCTAACCCTAACCCTAAGCCAAACCCTAACCCTAACTATAACCCTAACCCTAAACCTAACCCTAACCCAAGCCCAACCACTAACTCCAAACCTAAACCTTACACTATCCATAATTTTAAACCTAACACAACCAAACCCTAATCCAAACCCTAACCCTAACCCTAAACCAAACCTAAACCTTAACCCTAACCCTAACCCAAACCCAAAACCAAACCTAAACCTTAACCCTAACCCTAACCCTAACCCTAACCTAAACTCTATCACTAACCCTAACACTAACCCTACCCAAAACCAATCCCTAACCCTAACCCTAACCCTAACCCTAACCCTAACCCTAAACCAACCTCTCACAGTAAACTTAACCTAACCCTAACCCCAACCCTAACCCTAAACCTAACCTTAAACGAAACCCTAACCCTATCCCTAACCCCAAACCTAACCCTAAACCTAACCTTAAACGAAACCTAACCCTAGCCCTAACCCTAACACTAACCCTGACCCTAACCCAAAACCTAACCCTAACCCTAACCCTAACCCTAACCCTAACCCTAACCCTAAACCAAACCCTAACCCTAACCCTAACCCAAACCCAAACCAAACCCTAACCCTAACCCTAAACCTAACACAAACCCTAAACCTAAACCTAAACCTACCCTAAACCCTAACCGTAACACTAACCCTAACCGTATCCCTATCGCCTATCCCTAACCCTAACTCTAACCCTAACCCTAACCCTAAGCCAAACACTAACCCTAACTCTAACCCTAACCCTAAACCTAACCCTAACCCAAACACAAACACTAACCCTAAACCTAACCCTAAACCTAACTCAAACCGTAACCCTAACCATAAACCTAACCGTATCCCTAACACAAACCCTAACCCTAACTCTAAACCTAAACCTAATCCTACCCTAAGCCCTAACCGTAACACTAACCGTAACCCTAACCCAAACCCTAACCCAAACCCTAACCCTAACCTTAAACCTAACCCAAACCCTAACCCGATCCCTTACTCTAACCCAAACCCAAACCCTAACCCTAACCCTAACTCTAACCGTAACCCTAACCCTAAACCTAAACCTAACCCAAACACAAACCCTAACCCTAAGCCTAACCCAAACCTTAAACCTAACCTAAATCCAAGCCCTAACCCTTACCCTAACCCTAACCCAAGCCCTAAAACTAACCCTAACCCTAACCCTAACCCTAACCCAAATCTAAACCCTAACCCAATCCCTGACCCTAACCCTAACCCTAAACCAAACCTAAACCCTAACCCTAACACTAACCGTAACCCTAACCCTAACCCTAATCCTAAACCTAATCCTAACCCAAGCCCAAACACTAATCCCAACCCTAACCCTAACCCTATCCCTATCGCCTAGCCCTAACCCTAACCCTAACCCTAAGCCAAACCCTAACCCTAACTCTAACCCTAACCCTAAACCTAACCGTAACCAAAGCCCAACCACTAACCCCAAACCTAAACCTTACACTATCCATAATTTTAACCCTAACACAACCAAACCCTAAGCCAAACCCTAACCCTAACCCTAACCCTAAACCTAACCCAAACCCTAATCCTAACACGAACCCTAATCCTAACCCTAACCCTAACCCTAACACAAACCCTAACCCTAACCCTTACCCTAACCCTAACCCTATACCAAAACCTAACACTAACCCAAAGCCTAACCCTAACCCTAACCCTAACCGAAACCCAAACCCTAATGCTAACACTAAACCTAACCCTAAACCTAATCCTAACACTAACCGTAACCCAAGTCCAAACCCTAACCCGAACCCTAACCCTAACAGTATCCCTATCGCGTAGCCCGAACCCCAACCCTAACCCTAAGCCAAACCCTAACCCTAATTCTAACCCTAACCCTAAACCTAACCCTAAACCTAACCCTAACCCTAACGCTAAACCAAACCCTAACCCTAACCCTAACTCTAACCCAAACCCAAAACCTAAACTTAATCCTAACCCTAAACCTATCACAAACCCCAATCCTAACACTAACCCTAACCCTAATCCTAACCCTAACCCTAACCCTAACCCTAACCTAAACGAAAGCACTAACCCTAACCCTAACCCTAACCCAAGCCCTAAAACTAACTCTAACCCTAACCCTAACCCAAACCTAAACCCTAACACAAACCCTAACCCTAACCTTAAACCAAACCTAAACGTTAACCCTAACCCTAACCCTAACCCTAACCTAAACTCTATCACTAACCCTAACACTAACCCTACCCCAAACCAATCCCTAACCCTAACCATAACCCTAACCCTAACCCTAAACCAACCTCTCACAGTAACCTTACCCTAACCCAAACCCCAACCCTAACCCTAAACCTAACCTTAAACGAAACCCTAACCCTAACCCTAACACCAACACTAACCCTAAACCTAACCTTAAACGAAACCCTAACCCTAGCCCTAACCCTAACACTAAACCTGACCCTAACCCAAATCCTAACACTAACCCTAACCCTAACCATAACCCTAACCCTAACCCTAAACCAAACCCTAAACCTAACCCTAACCCTAACCCTAACCCAAACCCATACCCTAACCCTAACCCTAACCCTAAACCTAACACAAACCCTAAACCTAAACCTAAACCTACCCTAAACCCTAACCGTAACACTAACCCTAACCCTATCCCTATCGCCTAGACCTAACCCTAACTCTAACCCTAACCCTAACCCTAAGCCAAACACTAACCCTAACTCTAACCCTAACCCTAAACCTAACCCTAACCCAAACACAAACACTAACCCTAAACCTAACCCTAACCGTAACTCAAACCGTAACCCTAACCATAAACCTAACCGTATCCCTAACACAAACCCTAACCCTAACCATAAACCTAATCCTACCCTAAACCCTAACCGTAACACTAACCGTAACCCTAACAAAAACCCTAACCCAAACCCTAACCCTAACCTTAAACCTAACCCAAACCCTAACCCGATCCCTTACTCTAACCCAAACCCAAACCCTAACCCTAACCCTAACCCTAACCGTAACCCTAACCCTAAACCTAAACCTAACCCAAACACAAACCCTAACCCTAAGCCTAACCCAAACCTTAAACCTAACCTAAACCCAGGCCCTAACACTTACCCTAACCCTAACCCAAGCCCTAAAACTAACCCTAACCCTAACCCTAACCCTAAACCTAACCCTAAACCTAACCCTAACCCTAACGCTAAACCAAACCCTAACCCTAACCCTAACTCTAACCCAAACCCAAAACCTAAACTTAATCCTAACCCTAAACCTATCACAAACCCTAATCCTAACACTAACCCTAACCCTAATCCTAACCCTAACCCTAACCCTAACCCTAACCTAAACGAAAGCACTAACCCTAACCCTAACCCTAACCCAAGCCCTAAAACTAACTCTAACCCTAACCCTAACCCAAACCTAAACCCTAACACAAACCCTAACCCTAACCTTAAACCAAACCTAAACGTTAACCCTAACCCTAAACCTAACCCTAACCTAAACTCTATCACTAACCCTAACACTAACCCTACGCCAAACCAATCCCTAACCCTAACCATAACCCTAACCCTAACCCTAAACCAACCTCTCACAGTAACCTTACCCTAACCCAAACCCCAACCCTAACCCTAAACCTAACCTTAAACGAAACCCTAACCCTAACCCTAACACCAACACTAACCCTAAACCTAACCTTAAACGAAACCCTAACCCTAGCCCTAACCCTAACACTAAACCTGACCCTAACCCAAATCCTAACACTAACCCTAACCCTAACCATAACCCTAACCCTAACCCTAAACCAAACCCTAAACCTAACCCTAACCCTAACCCTAACCCAAACCCATACCCTAACCCTAACCCTAACACTAAACCTAACACAAACCCTAAACCTAAACCTAAACCTACCCTAAACCCTAACCGTAACACTAACCCTAACCCTATCCCTATCGCCTAGACCTAACCCTAACTCTAACCCTAACCCTAAACCTAAGCCAAACACTAACCCTAACTCTAACCCTAACCCTAAACCTAACCCTAACCCAAACACAAACACTAACCCTAAACCTAACCCTAACCGTAACTCAAACCGTAACCCTAACCATAAACCTAACCGTATCCCTAACACAAACCCTAACCCTAACCATAAACCTAAACCTACCCTAAACCCTAAACGTAACACTAACCGTAACCCTAACACAAACCCTAACCCAAACCCTAACCCTAACCTTAAACCTAACCCAAACCCTAACCCGATCCCTTACTCTAACCCAAACCCAAACCCTAACCCTAACCCTAACCCTAACCGTAACCCTAACCCTAAACCTAAACCTAACCCAAACACAAACCCTAACCCTAAGCCTAACCCAAACCTTAAACCTAACCTAAACCCAGGCCCTAACACTTACCCTAACCCTAACCCAAGCCCTAAAACTAACCCTAACCCTAACCCTAACCCAAACCTAAACCCTAACCCAATCCCTGACCCTAACCCTAACCCTAAACCAAACCAAAACCCTAACCATAACACTAACCGTAACCCTAACCCTAACCCTAATCCTAAACCTAATCCTAACCCAAGCCCAAACACTAATCCCAACCCTAACCCTAACCCTATCCCTATCGCCTAGCCCTAACCCTAACCCTAACCCTAAGCCAAACCCTAACCCTAACTCTAACCCTAACCCTAAACCTAACCCTAACCCACGCCCAACCACTGACCCCAAACCTAAACCTTACACTATCCATAATTTTAACCCTAACACAACCCTACCCTAATCCAAACCCTAACCCTAAGCCTAACCCTAAACCTAACCCAAACCCTAATCCTAACACGAACCCTAACCCTAACCCTAACCCTAACCCTAACACAAACCCTAACCCTAACCCTTACCCTAACCCTAAACCTATCCCAAAACCTAACACTAACCCAAAGCCTAACCCTAACCCTAACCCTAACCGAAACCCAAACCCTAATGCTAACACTAAACCTAATCCTAACACTAACCGTAACCCAAGTCCAAACCCTAACCCGAACCCTAACCCTAACAGTATCCCTATCGCCTAGTCCAAACCCCAACCCTAACCCTAAGCCAAACCCTAACCCTAACCCTCAGCCTAACCCTAACCTAAACTCTATCTCTATCCCTAACACTTTCCCTACCCCATACCAATCCCCAACCCTACCCACAACCCTCAACCTAACCCTAAACCAACCTCTCACAGAAACCATAACCTAACCCTAACCCCAACCCTAACCCTAAACCTTACCTTAAACGAAACCCTAACCCTAACCCTAACACCAACACTAACCCTAAACCTAACCTTAAACGAAACCCTAACCCTACCCTAACCCTAACACTAACCCTGACCCTAACCCAAATCCTAACCCTAACCCTAACCCTAACAATAACCCTAACCCTAACCCTAAACCAAACC
>CM069537.1:937500-945000 GCA_035773235.1 Eospalax fontanierii
TAACCATAAACCTAACCGTATCCCTAACACAAACCGTAACCCTAACCCTAACCCTAAACCTAATCCTACCCTAAACCCTAACCGTAACACTAACCGTAACCCTAACCCAAACCCTAACCCTAACCTTAAACCTAACCCAAACCCTAACCCGATCCCTTACTCTAACCCAAACCCAAACCCTAACCCTAACCCTAACCCTAACCGTAACCCTAACCCTAAACCTAAACCTAACCCAAACACAAACCCTAACCCTAAGCCTAACCCAAACCTTAAACCTAATCTAAACCCAAGCCCTAACCCTTACCCTAACCCTAACCCAAGCCCTAAAACTAACCCTAAAACTAACCCTAACCCAAACCTAAACCCTAACCCAATCCCTGACCCTAACCCTAACCCTAAACCAAACCTAAACCCTAACCCTAACACTAACCGTAACCCTAACCCTAACCCTAATCCTAAACCTAATCCTAACCCAAGCTCAAACACTAATCCCAACCCTAACCCTAACTCTATCCCTATCGCCTAGCCCTATCCCTAACCCTAACCCTAAGCCAAACCCTAACCCTAACTCTAACCCTAACCCTAAACCTAACCCTAACCCAAGCCCAACCACTAACCCCAAACCTAAACCTTACACTATCCATAATTTTAACCCTAACACAACCAAACCCTAAGCCAAACCCTAACCCTAACCCTAACCCTAAACCTAACCCAAACCCTAATCCTAACACGAACCCTAACCCTAACCCTAACCCTAACCCTAACACAAACCCTAACCCTAACCCTTACCCTAACCCTAACCCTATCCCAAAACCTAACACTAACCCAAAGCCTAACCCTAACCCTAACCCTAACCGAAACCCAAACCCTAATGCTAACACTAAACCTAACCCTAATCCTAATCCTAACACTAACCGTAACCAAAGTCCAAACCCTAACACGAACCCTAACCCTAACAGTATCCCTATCGCCTAGCTCGAACCCAAACCCTAACCCTAAGCAAAACCCTAACCCTAATTCTAACCCTAACCCTAAACCTAACCATAACCCAAGCCCAAATACTAACCCTAAACCTAACCCTAACCCTAACCCAAAACCTAACCCAAATCCTAACCCTAACCCTCATCCTAACACAAACCGTAACCCTAACCCTAAACCTAAACCTAACCCTATCCCAAACCCTAACCGTAACACTAACCGTAACACTAACCCTAACCCTACCCCAAACCCTAACCCTCACCCTAACCCTATCCTGTAACCCTAACCCTAACCTTAACCATAATCCAAACCCTAAACAAAACCCTAAACCTAAACCTGAACCTAACCCAAACCCTAACCGTATACCTTACTCTAACCCAAACCCAAACCCTACCCCTAACCCTAACCGTAACCCTAACCCTAAAACTAAACCTAACCCAAAACCAAACCCTAACCCTATGCCTAACCCAAACCCTAAACCTAACCTAAACCCAAGCCCTAACCCTAACCCTAACCCTAACCCAAGCTGTAAAACTAACCCTAACCCTAACCCTAACCCTAACCCTAACCCTTACCCTAACCCTAACACTAACCCTAAACCAAACCAAATCTTAACCCTAAGCCTAAACCTAACCCTAACCCTAATTAAAACCCTAAAGCTAACACTTACCCTAACCCTAGCCCTAAGCCTAACCCTAACCAAAACCCTCACACTAAACCTAACCCGAACCCTAAACCTAACCCTAAACGAAACCCTAACCCTAACCCTAACCCTTACCCAAGCCCTAATCCTAACCCTTACCCTAACCCTAACCCTAACCCTAAGCCTAACCCTAACTGAAACCTAAACCCTAACACTACCCCTAACCCAAACCCTAACCCTAACCCTAAACCTAATCCTAATCCTAAACATAACCATAACCCTAAACCAAACCATAACCCTAACCCTAACCCTAACCCTGACTCTAACCCAAATCCTAACCCTAAACCTAACCCTAACCCTAACGCTAAACCAAACCCTAACCCTAACCCGAACCCTAACCCAAACCCAAAACCTAACCTTAATCCTAACCCTAAACCTAACACAAACCCTAATCCTAACCCTAACCCTAACCCTAACCCTAACCCTAACCCTAACCCTAACATAAACCCAAGCAATAACCCTATCCCTAACCCTAACCCAAGCTCTAAAACTAACCCTAACCCTAACCCTATCCCAAACCTAAACCCTAACACAAACCCAAACCCTAACCCTAAACCAAACCTAAATGCTAACTCTCAACCTAACCCTAACCCTAACCTAAACTCTATCACTAACCCTAACACTAACCCTACCCCAAACCAATCCTAACCCTAACCCTAACCCTAACCCTAACCCTAAACCAACATCTCACAGTAACCTTAACCTAACCCTAACCCCAAACCTAACCCTTACCCTATCCGTAATATTAACCCTAACCCAAATCAAACCCTAACCCTAACCCTAACCCTAACCCAAACCCTAATCCTCACCATAACCCTATCCTGTAACCCTAACCCTAACCTTAACCCTAATCCAAACCCTAAACAAAACCCTAAACCTAAACCTAAACCTAACCCAAACCCTAACCGTATACCTTACTCTAACCCAAACCCAAACCCTACCCCTAACCCTAACCGTAACCCAAACCCTAAACCTAAACCTAACCCAAAACCAAACCCTAACCCTATGCCTAACCCAAATCCTAAACCTAACCTAAACCCAAGCCCTAACCCTAACCCTAACCCTAACCCAAGCTGTAAAACTAACCCTAACCCTAAACCTAACCCTAACCCTAACGCTTACCCTAACCCTAACACTAACCCTAAACCAAACCAAACCTTAACCCTAAGCCTAAACCTAACCCTAACCCTAATTAAAACCCTAACGCTAACACTTACCCTAACTCTAGCCCTAAGCCTATCCCTAACCCAAACCCTCACACTAAACCTAACCCGAACCCTAAACCTAACCCTAAACGAAACCCTAACCCTAACCCTAACCCTAACCCTTACCCAAGCCCTAACCCTAACCCTTACCCTAACCCTAACCCTAAACCTAACCCTAACCCTAACTCAAACTTAACCCTAACACTACCCCTAACCCAAACCCTAACCCTAAACCTAATCCTAATCCTAACCCTCACCATAACCATTATCCTTAACCAAACCATAACCCTAACCCTAACCCTAACCCTTTCTCTAACCCAAATTCTATCCCTAAACCTAACCCTAACCCTAACGCTAAACCAAACCCTAACCCTAACCCGAACCTTAACCCAAACCCAAAACCTAAACTTAATCCTAACCCTAAACATAACACAAACCCTAAACCTAACATAAACCCAAGCCCTAACCCTATCCCTAACCCTAACCCAAACCCTAAAACTAACCCTAACCCTAACCCTATCCCAAACCTAAACCCTAACACAAACCCTAACCCTAACCCTAAACCAAACCTAAATGCTAACTCTCAACCTAACCCTAACCCTAACCTAAACTCTATCACTAACCCTAACACTAACCCTACCCCAAACCAATCCTAACCCTAACCCTAACCCTAACCCTAAACCAACATCTCACAGTAGCCTTAACCTAACCCTAAACCCAAACCTAACCCTTACCCTATCCGTAATATTAACCCTAACCCAAATCAAACCCTAACCCTAACTCTAACCCTAACCCAAAACCTAAACCTAAACCTAACCCTAATCCTAAACCTAACCCTAACCCTAACCCTAAACCTAATCCTAACCCCAACCCTAACCCTAAACCTAACCTAAACTCTATCCCTAACCCTAACACTAATCTTACCCCAAACCAATCCCTATCCCTAACCCTAACCCTAACCCTAACCCGAACCCTAAACCAAACCTAAACCCTAACCATAACCCTAACCCTAACCCTAACCCTAATCCTAAACCTAACCCTAACACTAACTCTAATCCTAACCCCAACCCTAACCCTAAACCTAACGCTAAACCAAACGCCAACTCTAAACCTAACTCTAACCCAAACCTAAAACTTAACCCTAACCTTAATCCTAACCCTAACCCTAACCGTAAACCACCCCTAACCCTAATCCTAACCCTAACCCTAACACTAACCCTAACACTAACCCTAAACCAAACCAAACCGTAGCTATAACCCTAAACCTAACCCTAACCCTAACCCAAACCCTAAACCTAACACAAACCCTAACAATAACACTAACCCTAATCGTAACCCAAATCATAACCCTAACCATAACCCTAACCCAAACCCTAAACTTAAACTTAAACCTAACCCAAACTCTAACCCGATCACTTGTTCTAACCCAAACCCAAACCCTAACCCTAACCCTAAACCTAAACCTAACCTAAACACAAACCCAAACCCTAACCCTAACCCAAACCGTAAACCTAACCTAAACACAAGCACTAACCCTTACCCTAACCGTAACCCAAGCCCTAAAACTAACCCTATCCCTAACCCTAACCCAAACCTAAACCCTAACCCAAACCCTAACCCTAAACCTAACCCTAAACCAAACCTAAACATTAACCCTAACCCTAACCCTAACCCTAACCTAAACTCTATCCCTAACCCTAACCCTAAACCTAATCCTAAACCAAACCTAAACCGTAACCCTAACCCTAACCCTAACCCTAATCCTAAACCTAACCCTAACCCTAACCCTAACCCTAACCCCAACCCTAACCCTAAACCTAACTCTAAACCAAACCCGAACTCTAAACCTAACTCTAAACGAAACCACAACCTTAACCCTAACCTTAATCCTAACCCTAACCCTAACCCTAAACCACCCTTAACACTAACCCTAACCCTAACACTAACCCTAATCATAACACTAACACTAACGCTAACCATAACACTAACCCTAACCCTAACCCAAACCCAAACTTCAACCCTAACCCTAACCAAAACCCTAACCCTAACCCTAATCCTAACCCAAACCCAAACTCTAATCCTAACACTAACACTAACGCTAACCCTAACCCTAACCCTAACCCTAAGCCAAACCAAAACCTACTCCTATTCCTAAACCTAACACTAACCCAAGCCCAAACACTAATCCTAACCCTAACCCTAACCCTAAAACCTAACCCTAACCCTAAACTTAACCCTAACCCAAACCTAAACACTAATCCTAACACTAACACTAACGCTAACCCTAAACCTAACGCTAACCCTAAGCCAAAACAAAACCTACTCCTATCCCTAAACCTAACACTACCCCAAGCCCAAACACTAATCCTAACCCTAAACCTAACCCTAAAACCTAACCCTAACCCTAACCTTAACCCTAACCCAAACCCTAACCCAAACCAAAACCCTAACCCTAACCCTAACCCTAACCCTAACCCTAAACCTAACACAAACCCTAAACCTAAACCTAACCCTACCCTAAACCCTAACCATAACACTAACCCTAACCCTATCCCTATCGCCTAGCCCTAACCGTAACTATAACCCTAACTCTAACCCTAAGCCAAACCCTAACCCTAACTCTAACCCTAACCCTAAACCTAACCCTAACCCAAACCCAAACACTAACCTTAAACCTAACCCTAACCCTAACTCAAACCGTAAAACTAACCATAAACCTAACTGTATCCCTATCCTTAAACCTAACCCAAACCCTAACCCAAACCCTACCCCTAACCCTAACCCGAACCCGAACCCTAAAACTAAGCCTATCCCAAACTCTAAACCTAACTTAAACCCAAGCCCTAACTCTAACCCTAAGCCTAACCCAAGCCCTAAAACAAACCCTAACCCTAATCCTAACCCAAACCTGAACCCTAACCCAAACCCAAACCCTAACACTAACCTAAACCCTATCCCTAACCCTAACACTAACCCAAACCGTAACCCTAACCGAAACCCAAACCCTAATCCTAACACTAAACCTAACTAAACACTAACCCTAACCCAAGCCCAAACACTAACCCCAACCCTAACCCTAACCCTGTCCCTATCGCCTAGCCTTAACCCTAACCCTAACCATAAGCCAAACCCTAACCCAAACCCTAACCCTAACCTAACCCTAACTCTAAACCTAACCCGAAACCTAACCCTAACCCAAGCCCAAACACTAACCCCAAAAATAAACCTTACCCTATTCATAATATTAACCCTAACACAAATCAAACCCTAACCCTAACCCTAACCCTAAAACTAACCCAAACCCTAATCCTAACACTAACCCTATCCCTAACCCTAACACTAACCCTAACACAAACCCTAACCCTAACCCTTACCCTAACCCTAACCCTATCCCAAACCCTAACACTAATCCAAACCCTAACCCTAACCCTAACCCTAACAGAAACCCAAACAATAATCCTAACACTAAACCTAACCCTAATGCTAATCCTAACACTAACGGTAACCCAAGCCCAAACCCTAAACCGAACCCTAACCCTAACACTATCCCTATCGCCTAGCCCTAACCCCAACCCTAACCTTAAGCAAACCCTAAGCCTAACTCTAACCCTATCCCTAAACGTAACCCTAACCCAAGCCCAAACACTAACCCTAAACCTAACCCTAACCCTAACCCAAACCCTAACCCAAATCCTAACCCAAATCCTAACCTTAACACTAACCCTAACCCTAAGCCTAACCCAAACCCTAACCCTTACCCTAACCCTAAACCCTAACCCTAACCCTAACCTTAACAATAATCCAAACCCTAACGCAAACCCTAACCCTAACCCTAAACCTAACCCAAACCCTAACCCTATACCTTACTCTAACCCAAACCCAAACCCTAACCCTAACCCTAACCGTAACCCTAACCCTAAACCTAAACCTAACCCAAACCCAAACCCTAACCCTAAGCCTAACCCAAACCCTAAAACTAACCTAAACCCAAGCCCTAACACTAACCCTAACCCAAGCCCTAAAACTAATCCTAACCCTAACCCTAACCCTAACCCTACCCCTTACCCTAACCCTAACACTAACCCTAAACCAAACCAAACCCTAACCCTAAGCCTAAACCTAACCCTAACCCTAATTCAAAACCTAACCCTAACACTTAACCTAACCGTAGCCCTAAGCCTAACCCTAACCCAAACCCGCACACTAAACCTAACCCGAACCCTAAACCTAACCCTAAACGAAACCGTAACCCTAACCCACACCCTAACCCTTACCCAAGCCCTAACCCTAACCCTTGCCCTAACCCTAACCGTAAGCCTAAAAATAACCCAAACCCACACCCTAAACCTAACACTAACACTAACCCCAACCGTAACCCTAACCTTAACCCTAACCCTAATTCAAACCTAAACCCTAACACTAACCCTAAAACAAACCCTAACCCTAACCCTAATCCTAATTCTAACCCTACCCATAACCATAACAATAACCCAAACCCTAACCCTAACCCTAACAGAAACCCTGACTCTAACCAAAATCCTAACCCTAAACCTAACCCTAAACCTAACCCTAACCCTAACCCTAAACCAAACCCTAACCCTAACCCTAACTCTA
>CM069537.1:947500-967500 GCA_035773235.1 Eospalax fontanierii
CCCAACCCCAGCCCTAAGCCAAACCCTAACCCTAATTCTAACCCTAACCCTAAACCTAACCATAACCCAAGCCCAAATACTAACCCTAAACCTAACCGTAACCCTAACCCAAAACCTAACCCAAATCCTAACCCTAACCCTCACCCTAACACAAACCGTAACCCTAACCCTAAACCTAAACCTAACCCTATCCCAAACCCTAACCGTAACACTAACCGTAACCCTAACTGAAACCCTAACCCAAACCCTAACCCTCACCCTGTCCCTATCCTGTAACCCTAACCCTAACCTTAACCCTAATCCAAACCCTAAACAAAACCCTAAACCTAAACCTAAACCTAAACCTAACCCAAACCCTAACCGTATACCTTACTCTAACCCAAACCCAAACCCTACCCCTAACCCTAACCGTAACCCTAACCCTAAACCTAAACCTAAACCTAACCCAAGCTGTAAAACTAACCCTAACCCTAACCCTAACCCTAACCCTTACCCTAACCGTAACACTAACCCTAAACCAAACCAAACCTTAAGCCTAAGCCTAAACCTGACCGTAACCCTAATTAAAACCCTAACGCTAACACTTACTCTAACCCTAGCCCTAAGCCTAACCCTAACCCAAACCCTCACACTAAACCTAACCCGAACCCTAAACCTAACCCTAAACGAAACCCTAACCCTAACCCTAACCCTTACCCAAGCCCTAACCCTAACCCTTACCCTAACCCTAACCCTAAGCCTAACCCTAACCCTAACTCAAACCTAAACCCTAACACTACCCCTAACCCAAACCCTAACCCTAACCCTAATCCTAATCCTAACCCTAACCATAACCATAACCCTAAACCAAACCATAACCCTAACCCTAACCCTAACCCTGACTCTAACCCAAATCCTAACCCTAAACCTAACCCTAACCCTAACGCTAAACCAAACCCTAACCCTAACCCGAACCCTAACCCAAACCCAAAACCTAACCTTAATCCTAACCCTAAACCTAACACAAACCCTAATCCTAACCCTAACCCTAACCCTAACCCTAACCCTAACCCTAACATAAACCCAAGCCCTAACCCTATCGCTAACCCTAACACAAGCCCTAAAACTAACCCTAACCCTAACCCTATCCAAACCTAAACCCTAACACAAACACAAACCCTAACCCTAAACCAAACCTAAATGCTAACTCTCAACCTAACCCTAACCCTAACCTAAACTCTATCACTAACCCTAACACTAACCCTACCCCAAACCAATGCTAACCCTAACCCTAAACCAACATCTCACAGTAACCTTAACCTAACCCTAACCCCAAACCTAACTCTTACCCTATCCGTAATATTAACCCTAACCCAAATCAAACCCTAACCCTAACCCTAACCCTAACCCAAACCCTAACCCTCACCCTAACCCTATCCTGTAACCCTAACCCTAACCTTAACCCTAATCCAAACCCTAAACAAAACCCTAAACCTAAACCTAAACCTAAACCAAACCCTAACCGTATACCTTACTCTAACCCAAACCCAAACCCTACCCCTAACACTAACCGTAACCCTAACCCTAAACCTAAACCTAACCCAAAACCAAACCCTAACCCTATGCCTAACCCAAACCCTAAACCTAACCTAAACCCAAGCCCTAACCCTAACCCTAACCCTAACCCAAGCTGTAAAACTAACCCTAACCCTAACGATAACCCTAACCTAAACGCTTCCCCTAACCCAAACACTAACCCTAAACCAAACCAACCCTTAACCCTAACCCTAACCCTAACCCTAACGTTAACCCTAACCCTAACCCTAACCCTAAACCTAACCCTAAACGAAACCCTAACCCTAACCCTAACCCTAACCATTACCCAAGCCCTAACCCTAACCCTTACCCTAACCCTAACCCTAAACATAACCCTAACCCTAACTCAAACCTAAACCCTAACACTACCCCTAACCCAAACCCTAACCCTAACGCTAATCCTAATCCTAACCCTAACCATAACCATAACCCTAAACCAAACCATAACCCTAACCCTAACCCTAACCCTGACTCTAACCCAAATCCGAACCCTAAACCTAACCCTAACCCTAACCCTAACCCTAACCCTAACCCTAACCCGAAGCCAAACCCAAAACCAAAACCTAACCTTAATCCTAACCCTAAACATAACACAAAACCTAATCCTAACCCTAACCCTAACCCTAACCCTAACCCTAACATAAACCCAAGCCCTAACCCTATCCCTAACCCTAACCCAAGCCCTAAAACTAACCCTAACCCTAACCCTATCCCAAACCTAAACCCTAACACAAACCCTAACCCTAACCCTAAACCAAACCTAAATGCTAACTCTCAACCTAACCCTAACCCTAAGCTAAACTCTATCACTAACCCTAACACTAACCCTACCCCAAACCAATCCTAAGCCTAACCCTATCCCTAACCCTAAACCAACATCTCACAGTAACCTTAACCTAACCCTAACCCCAAACCTAACCCTTACCCTATCCGTAATATTAACCCTAACCCAAATCAAACCCTAACCCTAACTCTAACCCTAACCCAAAACCTAAACCTAAACCTAACCCTAATCCTAAACCTAACCCTAACCCTAACCCTAAACCTAATCCTAACCCCAACCCTAACCCTAAACCTAACCTAAACTCTATCCCTAACCCTAACACTAATCTTACCCCAAACCAATCCCTAACCCTAACCCTAACCCTAACCCTAACCCTAACCCTAAACCAAACCTAAACCCTAACCATAACCCTAACCCTAACCCTAACCCGAATCCTAAACCTAACCCTAACACTAACTCTAATCCTAACCCCAACCCTAACCCTAAACCTAACGCTAAACCAAACGCCAACTCTAAACCTAACTCTAACCCAAACCTAAAACTTAACCCTAACCTTAATCCTAACCCTAACCCTAACCGTAAACCACCCCTAACCCTAATCCTAACCCTAACCCTAACACTAACCCTAACACTAACCCTAAACCAAACCAAACAGTAAATATAACCCTAAATCTAACCCTAACCCTAACCCAAACCCTAAACCTAACACAAACCCTAACCATAAAACTAACCCTAATCCTAACCCAAACCCTAACCCTAACCATAACCCTAACCCAAACCCTAAACTTAAACTTAAACCTAACCCAAACCCTAACCAGATCACTTGCTCTAACCCAAACCCAAAGCCTAACCCTAACCCTAAACCTAAACCTAACCTAAACACAAACCCTAACCCTAACCCTAACCCAAACCGTAAACCTAACCTAAACACAAGCACTAACCCTTACCCTAACCCTAAACCAAGCCCTAAAACTAACCCTAACCCTAACCCTAACCCAAACCTAAACCCTAACCCAAACCCTAACCCTAAACCTAACCCTAAATCAAACCTAAACATTAACCCTAACCCTAACCCTAACCCTAAACTAAACTCTATCCCTAACCCTAACCCTAAACCTAATCCTAAACCAAACCTAAACCCTAACCCTAACCCTAACCCTAACCCTAACCCTAATCCTAAACATAACCCTAACCCTAACCCTAACCCTAACCCCAACCCTAACCCTAAACCTAACTCTAAACCAAACCCGAACTCTAAACCTAACTCTAAACGAAACCTCAACCTTAACCCTAACCTTAATCCTAACCCTAACCCTAACCCTAAACCACCCTTAACACTAACCCTAACCCTAACACTAACCCTAATCATAACACTAACACTAACGCTAACCATAACACTAACCCTAACCCTAACCCAAACCCAAACTTCAACCCTAACCCTAACCAAAACCCTAACCCTAACCCTAACCCTAACCCAAACCCAAACCCTAATCCTAACAATAACACTAACGCTAACCCTAACCCTAACCCTAACCCTAAGCCAAACCAAAACCTACTCCTATTCCTAAACCTAACACTAACCCAAGCCCAAACACTAATCCTAACCCTAACCCTAACCCTAAAACCTAACCCTAACCCTAACCTTAACCCTAACCCAAACCTAAACCCTAATCCTAACACTAACACTAACGCTAACCCTAACCCTAAACCTAACCCTAAGCCAAACCAAAACCTACTCCTAATCCTAACCCTAACCCTAACCCTAAAACCTAACCCTAACCCTAACCTTAACCCTAACCCAAACCCTAACCCAAACAGAAACCCTAACCCTAACCCTAACCCTAAACCTAACACAAAACCTAAACCTAAACCTAACCCTACCCTAAACCCTAACCGTAACACTAACCCTAACCCTATCCCTATCGCCTAGCCCAAACCGTAACTATAACCCTAACTCTAACCCTAAGCCAAACCCTAACCCTAACTCTAACCCTAACCCTAAACCTAACCCTAACCCAAACCCAAACACTAACCTTAAACCTAACCCTAACACTAACTCAAACCGTAAAACTAACCATAAACCTAACTGTATCCCTAACCTTAACCCTAACCCAAACCCTAACCCAAATCCTACCCCTAACCCTAACCCGAACCCGAACCCAAAAACTAAGCCTATCCCAAACTCTAAACCTAACTTAAACCCAAGCCCTAACTCTAACCCTAAGCCTAACCCAATCCCTAAAACAAACCCTAACCTTAATCCTAACCCAAACCTGAACTCTAACCCAAACCAAAACCCTAACACTAACCTAAACCCTATCCCTAACCCTAACACTAACCCAAACCCTAAACCTAACTGAAACCCAAACGTAACCCTAACCGAAACCCAAACCCTAATCCTAACACTAAACCTAACCCTAACACTAACCCTAACCCAAGCCCAAACACTAACCCCAACCCTAACCCTAACCCTGTCCCTATCGCCTAGCCCTAACCCTAACCCTAACCATAAGCCAAACCCAAACCCAAACACTAACCCTAACCTAACCCTAACTCTAAACCTAACCCTAAACCTAACCCTAACCCAAGCCCAAACACTAACCCCAAAAATAACCCTTACCCTATCGAAAACATTAACCCTAACACAAACCAAACCCTAACCGTAACCCTAACCCTAACCCTAAAACTAACCCAAACCCTAATCCTAACACTAACCCTATCCCTAACCCTAACCCTAACCCTAACAAAAACCCTAACCCTAACCCTTACCCTAACCCTAACCCTATCCCAAACCCTAACACTAATCCAAACCCTAATCCTAACCCTAACCCTAACAGAAACCCAAACCCTAATCCTAACAATAAACCTAACCCTAATCCTAATCCTAACACTAACGGTAACCCAAGCCCAAACCCTAAACCGAACCCTAACCCTAACACTATCCCTATCGCCTAGCCCTAACCCTAACCCTAACCTTAAGCAAACCCTAAGCCTAACTCTAACCCTATCCCTAAACGTAACCCTAACCCAAGCCCAAACACTAACCCTAAACCTAACCCTAACCCTAAACCAAACCCTAACCCAAATCCTAACCATAACACTAACCCTAACCCTAAGCCTAACCCAAACCCTAACCCTTACCCTAACCCTAAACCCTAACCCTAACCCTAACCTTAACAATAATCCAAACCGTAACGCAAACCCTAACCCTAACCCTAAACCTAACCCAAACCCTAACCCTATACCTTACTCTAACCCAAACTCAAACCCTAACCCTAAACCTAACCGTAACCCTAACCCTAAACCTAAACCTAACCCAAACCCAAACCCTAACCCTAAGCCTAACACAAACCCTAAACCTAACCTAAACCCAACCCCTAACCCTAACCCAAGCCCTAAAACTAATCCTAATCCTAACCCTAACCCTAACCCTAACCCTTACCCTAACCCTAACACTAACCCTAAACCAAACCAAACCCTAACCCTAAGCCTAAACCTAACCCTAACCCTAATTCAAAACCTAACCCTAACACTTACCTAACCGTAGCCCTAAGCCTAACCCTAACCCAAACCCGCACACTAAACCTAACCCGAACCCTAAACCTAACCCTAAACGAAACCGTAACCCTAACCCTAACCCTTACCCTTACCCAAGCCCTAACCCTAACTCTTGCCCTAATCCTAACCGTAAGCCTAAAAATAACCCAAACCCACAACCTAAACCTAACACTAACACTAACCCCAACCGTAAACCTAACCTTAACCCTAACCCTAATTCAAACCTAAACCCTAACACTAACCCTAAAACAAACCCTAACCCTAACCCTAATCCTAATTCTAACCCTACCCATAACCATAACAATAACCCAAACCCTAACCCTAACCCTAACACTAACCCTGACTCTAACCAAAATCCTAACCCTAAACCTAACCCTAACCCTAACGCTAAACCAAACCCTAACCCTAACCCTAACTCTAACCCAAACCCAAAACCTAAACTTAATCCTAACCCTAAACCTATCACAAACCCTAATCCTAACACTAACCTTAACCCTAACCCTAACCCTAACCTAAACGAAAGCACTAACCCTAACCCTAACCCTAACCCAAGCCCTAAAACTAACCCTAACCCTAACCCTAACCCAAACCTAAACCCTAACACAAACCCTAACCCTAACCTTAAACCAAACCTAAACCTTAACCCTAACCCTAACCCTAACCCTAACCTAAACTCTATCACTAACCCTAACACTAACCTTACCCCAAACCAATCCCTAACCCTAACCATAACCCTAACCCTAACCCTAAACCAACCTCTCACAGTAACCTTAACCTAACCCTAACCCCAACCCTAACCCTAAACCTAACCTTAAACGAAACCCTAACCCTAACCCTAACACCAACACTAACCCTAAACCTAACCTTAAACGAAACCCTAACCCTAGCCCTAACCCTAACACTAACCCTGACCCTAACCCAAATCCTAACCCTAACCCTAACCCTACCATAACCCTAACCCTAACCCTAAACCAAACCCTAACCCTAACCCTAACCCTAACCAAAACACAAACCCTAACCCTTACCCTAACCCTAAACCTAACACAAACCCTAAACCTAAACCTAAACCTACCCTAAACCCTAACCGTAACACTAACCCTAACCCTATCCCTATCGCCTAGCCCTAACCCTAACTCTAACCCTAACCCTAACCCTAAGCCAAACACTAACCCTAACTCTAACCCTAACCCTAACCCTACCCCTAACCCAACCCCAACCACCAACCCTAAACCTAACCCTAACCGTAACTCAAACCGTAACCCTAACCATAAACCTAACGGTATCCCTAACACAAACCCTAACTCTAACGCTAAACCTAAACCTACCCTAAACCCTAACCGTAACACTAACCGTTACCCTAACACAAAACCTAACCCAAACCCTAACCCTAACCTTAAACCTAACCCAAACCCTAACCCGATCCCTTACTCTAACCCAAACCCAAACTCTAACCCTAACCCTAACCCTAACCCTAACCGTAACCCTAACCCTAAACGTAAACCTAACCCAAACACAAACCCTAACCCTAAGCCTAACCCAAACCTTAAACCTAACCTAAACCCAAGCCCTAACCCTTACCCTAACCCTAACCCAAGCCCTAAAACTAACCCTAACCCTAACCCTAACCCAAACCTAAACCCTAACCCAATCCCTGACCCTAACCCTAACCCTAAACCAAACCTAAACCCTAACCATAACACTAACCGTAACCCTAACCCTAACCCAAATCCTAAACCTAATCCTAACCCAAGCCCAAACACTAATCCCAACCCTAACCCTAACCCTATCCCTATCGCCTAGCCCTAACCCTAACCCTAACCCTAAGCCAAACTCTAACCCTAACTCTAACTCTAACCCTAAACCTAACCCTAACCCAAGCCCAACCACTAACCCCAAACCTAAACCTTACACTAGCCATAATTTTAACCCTAACACAACCAAACCCTAAGCCAAACCCTAACCCTAAGCCTAACCCTAAACCTAACCCAAACCCTAATCCTAACACGAACCCTAAACCTAACCCTAACCCTAACCCTAACACAAACCCTAACCCTAACCCTTACCCTAACCCTAACCCTATCCCAAAACCTAACACTAACCCAAAGCCTAACCCTAACCCTAACCCTAACCGAAACCCAAACCCTAATGCTAACACTAAACCTAACCCTAATCCTAATCCTAACACTAACCGTAACCCAAGTCCAAACACTAACCCAAACCCTCACCCTAACAGTATCCATATCACCAAGCCCGAAACCCAACCCTACCCATAAACCAAACCCTCACCCTAATGCTAACCCTAACCCTAAACCTAACCATAACCCAAGCCCAAATACTAACCCTAAAACTAACCCTAACCCTAACCCAAAACCTAACCCAAATCCTAACCCTAACCCTCACCCTAACACAAACCGTAACCCTAACCCTAAACCTAAACCTAACCCTATCCCAAACCCTAACCGTAACACTAACCATAACCCTAAGCGTAACCCTAACCCAAACCCTAACCCTCACCCTAACCCTATCCTGTAACCCTAACCCTAAACTTAACCCTAATCCAAACCCTAAACAAAACCCTAAACCTAAACCTAAACCTAACCCAAACCCTAACCGTATACCTTACTCTAACCCAAACCCAAACCCTACCCCTAACCCTAACCGTAACCCTAACCCTAAACCTAAACCTAACCCAAAACCAAAACCTAACCCTATGCCTAACCCAAACCCTAAACCTAACCTAAACCCAAGCCCTAACCCTAACCCTAACCCTAACCCAAGCTGTAAAACTAACCCTAACCCTAACCCTACCCCTATCCCTTCCCCTAACCCTACCACTAACCGTAAACCAAACCAAACATTAGGCCTAAGCCTAAACCTACCCCTAACCCTAATTAAAACACTGACGCTAACACTTACTCTAACCCTAGCCCTAAGCCTAACCCTAACCCAAACCCTCACACTAACCCTAACCCGAACCCTAAACCTAACCCTAAACGAAACCCTAACCCTAACCCTAAGCCTAACCCTTACCCAAGCCCTAACCCTAACCCTTACCCTAAACCTAACCCTAAACCTAACCCTAAGCCTAACTCAAACCTAAACCCTAACACTACCCCTAACCCAAACCCTAAACCTAACCCTAATCCTTATCCTAACCCTAACCATAACCATAACCCTAAACCAAACCATAACCCTAACCCTAACCCTAACCCTGACTCTAACCCAAATCCTAACCCTAAACCTAACCCTAACCCTAACGCTAAACCAAACCCTAACCCTAACCCGAACCCTAACCCAAACCCAAAACCTAACCTTAATCCTAACCCTAAACCTAACACAAACCCTAATCCTAACCCTATCCCTAACCCTAACCCTAACCCTAACCCTAACATAAACCCAAGCCCTAACCCTATCCCTAACCCTAACCCAAGCCCTAAAACTAACCCTAACCCTAACCCTATCCCAAACCTAAACCCTAACAGAAACCCTAACCCTAACCCTAAACCAAACCTAAATGCTAACTCTCAACCTAACCCTAACCCTTACCTAAACTCTATCACTAACCCTAACACTAACCCTACCCCAAACCAATCCTAACCCTAACCCTAACCCTAACCCTAAACCAACATCTCACTCTAACCTTAGCCTTACCCTAACCCCAACCCTAACCCTTACCCTATCCGTAATCTTAACCCTAACCCAAATCAAACCCTAACCCTAACCCTACCCCTAACCCAAACCCTCACCCTCACCCTAACCCTATCCTGTAACCCTAACCCTAACCTTACCCCTAATCCAAACCCTAAACAAAACCCTACACCTAAACCTAAACCTAACCCAAACCCTAACCGTATACCTTACTCTAACCCAAACCCAAACCCTACCCCTAACCCTAACAGTAACCCTAACCCTAACCCTAAACCTAACCCAAAATCAAACCCAAACCCTATGCCTAACCCAAACCCTAAACCTAACCTAAACCCAAGCCCTAACCCTAACCCTAACCCTAACCCAAGCTGTAAAACTAACCCTAACCCTAACCTTAACCCTAACCCTAACCCTTACCCTAACCCTAACACTAACCCTAAACCAAACCAAACCTTAACCCTAAGCCTAAACCTAACCCTAACCCTAATTAAAACCCTAACGCTAACACTTACCCTAACCCTAGCCCTAAGCCTAACCCTAACCCAAACCCTCACACTAAACCTAACCCGAACCCTAAACCTAAACCTAAACGAAACCCTAACCCTAACCCTAACCCTAACCCTTACCCAAGCCCTAACCCTAACCCTAACCCTAATCCTAACCCTAAACCAACATCTCACAGTAACCTTAACCTAACCCTAACCCCAAACCTAACCCTTACCCTATCCGTAATATTAACCCTAACCCAAATCAAACCCTAACCCTAAATCTAACCCTAACCCAAAACCTAAACCTAAACCTAAACCTAACCCTAATCCTAAACCTAACCCTAACCCTAACCCTAAACCTAATCCTAACCTCAAATCTAACCCTAAACCTAACCTAAACTCTATCCCTAACCCTAACACTAATCTTACCCCAAACCAATCCCTAACCCTAACCCTAACCCTAACCCTAACCCTAAACCAAACCTAAACCCTAACCCTAACCCTAACCCTAACCCTAACCCTAATCCTAAACCTAACCCTAACACTAACTCTAATCCTAACCCCAACCCTAAAACTAAACTTAACGCTAAACCAAACGACAACTCTAAACCTAAATCTAACCCAAACCTAAAACTTAACCCTAACCTTAATCCTAACCCTAACCCAAACCCTAAACCACCCCTAACCCTAATCCTAACCCTAACCCTTCCCCTAACCCTAACACTAAACCTAAACCAAACCAAACCATAACTATAAACCTAAACATAACCCTAACCCTAACCCAAACCCTAAACCTAACACAAACCCTAACCATAACACTAACCCTAACCCTAACCCAAACCCTAACCCTAACCATAACACTAACCCAAACCCTAAACCTAAACATAAACCTAACCCAAACCCTAACCCGATCACTTGCTCTAACCCAAACCCAAACCCTAACCCTAACCATAAACCTCAACCTAACCTAAACACAAACCCTAACCCTAACCCTAACCCAAACCGTAAACCTAACCTAAACCCAAGCACTAACCCTTACCCTAACCCTAACCCAAGCCCTAAAACTAACCCTAACCCTAAACCTAACCCTAACCCTAACCCTAGCCCAAACACCAAACCTAACCCTAACCCTAACCTAAACTCTATCCCTAACCCTAACCCTAAACCTAACCCTAAACCAACCCTAAACCCTAACCCTAACCCTAACCCTAACCCTAAGCCCAACCCTAACCCTAAACCTAACTCTAAACCAAACCCGAACTCTAAACCTAACTCTAAACCAAACCTCAACCTTAACCCTAACCTTAATCCTAACCCTAACCCTAACCCTAAACCACCCCTAACACTAACCCTAAACCTCACCCTTCCCCTAACCCTAACACTAACCCTAATCATAACACTAACACTAACGCTAACCATAACACTAACCCTAACCCTAAACCAAACCCAAACTTCAACCCTAACCCTAACCCAAAACCCTAACCCTAACTCTAACCCTAACCCAAACCCAAACCCTAATCCTAACACTAACACTAACGATAACCCTAACCCTAACCCTAACCCTAAGCCAAACCAAAACCTACTCCTATCCCTAAACCTAACACTAACCCAAGCCCAAACACTAATCCTAACCCTAACCCTAACCCTAAAACCTAACCCTAACCCTAACCTTAACCCTAACCCAAAACCTAACCCAAACCGAAACATTAACACTAACACTAACCTTAACCCTAAACCTAACACAAACCCTAAACCTAAACCTAACCCTACCCTAAACCCTAACCGTAACACTAACCCTAACCCTATCCCTATCGCCTAGCCCTAAGCCTAACTCTAACCCTAACTCTAACCCTAAACCTAACCCTAACCCAAACCCAAACACTAACCCTAAACCTAACCCTAAACCTAACTCAAACCGTAACCCTAACCATAAACCTAACTGTATCCCTAACCTTATCCCTAACCCAAACCCTAACCCAAAACCTACCCCTAACCCTAACCCTAACCCGAACTCTAACACTAAGCCTATCCCAAACACTAAACCTAACCTAAACCCAAGCCCTAACTCTAACCCTAAGCCTAACCCAAGCCCTAACCCTAAACCTAACCCTAACCCTAACCCAAAACCTAACCCAAATCCTAACCCTAACCCTCACCCTAACACAAACCGTAACCCTAACCCTAAACCTAAACCTAAACCTATCCCAAATCCTAACCGTAACACTAACCGTAACCGTAACCCTAACCCTAACCCTAACCCAAACCCTAACGCTCACGCTAACCCTATCCCGTAACCCTAACCCTAACCTTAACCCTAATCCAAACCCTAAACAAAACCCTAAACCTAAACCTAAACCTAACCCAAACCCTAACCGTATACCTTACTCTAACTCAAACCCAAACCCTACCCCTAACCCTAACCGTAACCCTAACCCTAAACCTAAACCTAACCCAAAACCAAACCTTAAACCTATGCCTAACCCAAACCCTAAACCTAACCTAAACCCAAGCCCTCACCCTAACCCTAACCCTAACCCAAGCTGTAAAACTAACCCTAACCCTAACACTAACCCTAACCCTAACCCTTACCCTAAACCTAACACTAACACTAAACCAAACCAAACATTAAGCCTAAGCCTAAACCTAACCCTAACCCTAATTAAAACCCTAACGCTAACACTTACCCTAACCCTAGCCCTAAGCCTAACCCTTACCCAAACCCGCACACTAAACCTAACACGAACCCTAAACCTAACCCTAAACGAAACTCTAACCCTAACCCTAACCCTAACCCTTACCCAAGCCTAACCCTAACTATTACCCTAACCCTAACCCTAAACCTAACCCTAAACCTAACTAAAACCTAAACCCTAACACTAAACCTAACCCAAACCCTAACCCTAACCCTAATCCTAATCCTAACCCTAACCATAACCATAACCCTAAACTAAACCATAACCCTAACCCTAACACTAACCTGACCCTAACCCAAATCCTAACCCTAAACCTAACCTTAACTCTAACCCTAACCCTAACGCTAAACCAAACCCTAACCCTAACCCGAACCCTAACCCAAACCCAAAACCTAACCTTAATCCTAACCCTAAACCTAACACAAACCCTAAACCTAACCCTAACCCTAACCCTAACCCTAACCCTAACCCTAACCCTAACATAAACCCAAGCCCTAACCCTATCCCTAACCCTAACCCAAGCCCTAAAACTAACCCTAACGCTAACCCTATCCCAAACCTAAACCCTAACACAAACCCTAACCCTAACCCTAAACCAAACCTAAATGCTAACTCTCAACCTAACCCTAACCCTAACCTAAACTCTATCACTAACCCTAACACTAACCCTACCCCAAACCAACCCTAACCCTAACCCTAAACCAACATCTCACAGTAACCTTAACCTAACCCTAACCCCAAACCTAACCCTTACCCTATCCGTAATATTAACCCCAACCCAACTCAAACCCTAACCCTAACTCTAATCCTAACCCAAAACCTAAACCTAAACCTAACCCTAATCCTAAACCTAACCCTAACCCTAACCCTAAACCTAATCCTAACCCCAACCCTAACCCTAAACCTAACCTAAACTCTATCCCTAACCCTAACACTAATCTTACCCCAAACCAATCCCTAGCCCTAACCCTAACCCTTACCCTAACCCTAACCCTAAACCAAACCTAAACCCTAACCCTAACCCTAACCCTAACCCTAACCCTAACCCTAACCCTAATCCTAAACCTAACCCTAACACTAACTCTAATCCTAACCCCAACCCTAACCCTAAACCTAACGCTAAACCAAACGCCCGAACTCTAAACCTAACTCTAATCCAAACCTAAAACTTAACCCTAACCTTAATCCAAACCCTAATCCTAACCCTAAACCACCCGTAACCCTAATCCTAACCCTAACCCTTCCCCTAACCCAAACACTAACCCTAAACCAAACCAAACCGTAACTATAACCCTAAACCTAAGCCTAACCCTAACCCAACCCCTAAACCTAACACAAACCCTAACCATAACCCTAACCCTAACCCTAACCCAAACCCTAACCCTAACCATAACCCTAACCCAAACCGTAAACCTAAACTTAAACCTAACCCAAACCCTAACCCGATCACTTGCTCTAACCCAAACCCAAACCCTAACCCTAAACCTAAACCTAAACCTAACCTAAACACAAACCCTAACCCTAACCCTAACCCAAACCGTAAACCTAACCTAAACCCAAGCACTAACCCTTACCCTAACCCTAACCCAAGCCCTAAAACTAACCCTAACCCTAACCCTAACCCAAACCTAAACCCTAACCCAATCCCTAACCCTAAACCTAACCCTAAACCAAACCTAAACATTAACCCTAACCCTAACCCTAACCCTAACCTAAACTCTATCCCTTACCCTAACCCTAAACCTATTCCTAAACCAAACCTAAACCCTAACCCTAACCCTAACGCTAAACCAAACCCTAACCCTAACCCGAACCCTAACCCAAACCCAAAACCTAACCTTAATCCTAACCCTAAGCCTAACACAAACCCTAATCCTAACCCTAACCCTAACCCTAACCCTAACATAAACCCAAGCAATAACCCTATCCCTAACCCTAACCCAAGCTCTAAAACTAACCCTAACCCTAACCCTATCCCAAAACTAAACCCTAACACAAACCCAAACCCTAACCCTAAACCAAACCTAAATGCTAACTCTCAACCTAACCCTAACCCTAACCTAAACTCTATCACTAACCCTAACACTAACCCTACCCCAAACCAATCCTAACCCTAACCCTAACCCTAACCCTAACCCTAAACCAACATCTCACAGTAACCTTAACCTAACCCTAACCCCAAACCTAACCCTTACCCTATCCGTAATATTAACCCTAACCCAAATCAAACCCAAACCGTAACCCTAACCCTAACCCAAACCCTAATCCTCACCATAACCCTATCCTGTAACCCTAACCCTAACCTTAACCCTAATCCAAACCCTAAACAAAACCCTAAACCTAAACCTAAACCTAACCCAAACCCTAACCGTATACCTTACTCTAACCCAAACCCAAACCCTACCCCTAACCCTAAACGTAACCCTAACCCTAAACCTAAACCTAACCCAAAACCAAACCCTAACCCTATGCCTAACCCAAATCCTAAACCTAACCTAAACCCAAGCCCTAACCCTAACCCTAACCCTAACCCAAGCTGTAAAACTAACCCTAACCCTAAACATAACCCTAACCCTAACGCTTACCCTAACCCTAACACTAACCCTAAACCAAACCAAACCTTAACCCTAAGCCTAAACCTAACCCTAACCCTAATTAAAACCCTAAAGCTAACACTTACCCTAACCCTAGCCCTAAGCCTAACCCTAACCCAAACCCTCACACTAAACCTAACCCGAACCCTAAACCTAACCCTAAACGAAACCCTAACCCTAACCCTAACCCTAACCCTTACCCAAGCCCTAACCCTAACTCTTACCCTAACCCTAACCCTAAACCTAACCCTAACCCTAACTCAAACTTAACCCTAACACTACCCCTAACCCAAACCCTAACCCTAAACCTAATCCTAATCCTAACCCTAACCATAACCATAACCCTAAACCAAACCATAACCCTAACCCTAACCCTAACCCTGACTCTAACCCAAATCCTAACCCTAAACCTAACCCTAACCCTAACGCTAAACCAAACCCTAACCCTAACCCGAACCTTAACCCAAACCCAAAACCTAACCTTAATCCTAACCCTAAACATAACACAAACCCTAACCCTAACATAAACCCAAGCCCTAACCCTATCCCTAACCCTAACCCAAACCCTAAAACTAACCCTAACCCTAACCCTATCCCAAACCTAAACCCTAACACAAACCCTAACCCTAACCCTAAACCAAACCTAAATGCTAACTCTCAACCTAACCCTAACCCTAACCTAAACTCTATCACTAACCCTAACACTAACCCTACCCCAAACCAATCCTAACCCTAACCCTAACCCTAACCCTAACCCTAAACCAACATCTCACAGTAACCTTAACCTAACCCTAACCCCAAACCTAACCCTTACCCTATCCGTAATATTAACCCTAACCCAAATCAAACGCTAACCCTAACCCTAACCCTAACCCAAACCCTAATCCTCACCATAACCCTATCCTGTAACCCTAACCCTAACCTTAACCCTAATCCAAACCCTAAACAAAACCCTAAACCTAAACCTAAACCTAACCCAAACCCTAACCGTATACCTTACTCTAACCCAAACCCAAACCCTACCCCTAACCCTAACCGTAACCCTAACCCTAAACCTAAACCTAACTCAAAACCAAACCCTAACCCTATGCCTAACCCAAATCCTAAACCTAACCTAAACCCAAGCCCTAACCCTAACCCTAACCCTAACCCAAGCTGTAAAACTAACCCTAACCCTAAACATAACCCTAACCCTAACGCTTACCCTAACCCTAACACTAACCCTAAACCAAACCAAACCTTAACCCTAAGCCTAAACCTAACCCTAACCCTAATTAAAACCCTAAAGCTAACACTTACCCTAACCCTAGCCCTAAGCCTAACCCTAACCCAAACCCTCACACTAAACCTAACCCGAACCCTAAACCTAACCCTAAACGAAACCCTAACCCTAACCCTAACCCTAACCCTTACCCAAGCCCTAACCCTAACTCTTACCCTAACCCTAACCCTAAACCTAACCCTAACCCTAACTCAAACTTAACCCTAACACTACCCCTAACCCAAACCCTAACCCTAAACCTAATCCTAATCCTAACCCTAACCATAACCATAACCCTAAACCAAACCATAACCCTAACCCTAACCCTAACCCTGACTCTAACCCAAATCCTAACCCTAAACCTAACCCTAACCCTAACGCTAAACCAAACCCTAACCCTAACCCGAACCTTAACCCAAACCCAAAACCTAACCTTAATCCTAACCCTAAACATAACACAAACCCTAACCCTAACATAAACCCAAGCCCTAACCCTATCCCTAACCCTAACCCAAACCCTAAAACTAACCCTAACCCTAACCCTATCCCAAACCTAAACCCTAACACAAACCCTAACCCTAACCCTAAACCAAACCTAAATGCTAACTCTCAACCTAACCCTAACCCTAACCTAAACTCTATCACTAACCCTAACACTAACCCTACCCCAAACCAATCCTAACCCTAACCCTAACCCTAACCCTAACCCTAAACCAACATCTCACAGTAACCTTAACCTAACCCTAACCCCAAACCTAACCCTTACCCTATCCGTAATATTAACCCTAACCCAAATCAAACCCCAACCCTAACCCTAACCCTAACCCAAACCCTAATCCTCATCATAACCCTATCCTGTAACCCTAACCCTAACCTTAACCCTAATCCAAACCCTAAACAAAACCCTAAACCTAAACCTAAACCTAACCCAAACCCTAACCGTATACCTTACTCTAACCCAAACCCAAACCCTACCCCTAACCCTAACCGTAACCCTAACCCTAAACCTAAACCTAACTCAAAACCAAACCCTAACCCTATGCCTAACCCAAATCCTAAACCTAACCTAAACCCAAGCCCTAACCCTAACCCTAACCCTAACCCAAGCTGTAAAACTAACCCTAACCCTAAACATAACCCTAACCCTAACGCTTACCCTAACCCTAACACTAACCCTAAACCAAACCAAACCTTAACCCTAAGCCTAAACTTAACCCTAACCCTAATTAAAACCCTAAAGCTAACACTTACCCTAACCCTAGCCCTAAGCCTAACCCTAACCCAAACCCTCACACTAAACCTAACCCGAACCCTAAACCTAA
Source organism: Eospalax fontanierii (assembly GCA_035773235.1). Lineage (NCBI taxonomy): Eukaryota > Metazoa > Chordata > Mammalia > Rodentia > Spalacidae > Eospalax > Eospalax fontanierii. The sequence goes on from CM069537.1 coordinate 965,424, forward strand.
CCCTAAACGAAACCCTAACCCTAACCCTAACCCTAACCCTAACCCTTACCCAAGCCCTAACCCTAACCCTTACCCTAACCCTAACCCTAAACCTAACCCTAACCCTAACTCAAACTTAACCCTAACACTACCCCTAACCCAAACCCTAACACTAAAACTAATCCTAATCCTAACCCTAACCATAACCATAACCCTAAACCAAACCATAACCCTAACCCTAACCCTAACCCTGACTCTAACCCAAATCCTAACCCTAAACCTAACCCTAACCCTAACGCTAAACCAAACCCTAACCCTAACCCGAACCTTAACCCAAACCCAAAACCTAACCTTAATCCTAACCCTAAACATAACACAAACCCTAACCCTAACATAAACCCAAGCCCTAACCCTATCCCTAACCCTAACCCAAACCCTAAAACTAACCCTAACCCTAACCCTATCCCAAACCTAAACCCTAACACAAACCCTAACCCTAACCCTAAACCAAACCTAAATGCTAACTCTCAACCTAACCCTAACCCTAACCTAAACTCTATCACTAACCCTAACACTAACCCTACCCCAAACCAATCCTAACCCTAACCCTAACCCTAACCCTAAACCAACATCTCACAGTAGCCTTAACCTAACCCTAAACCCAAACCTAACCCTTACCCTATCCGTAATATTAACCCTAACCCAAATCAAACCCTAACCCTAACTCTAACCCTAACCCAAAACCTAAACCTAAACCTAACCCTAATCCTAAACCTAACCCTAACCCTAACCCTAAACCTAAACCTAACCCCAACCCTAACCCTAAACCTAACCTAAACTCTATCCCTAACCCTAACACTAATCTTACCCCAAACCAATCACTATCCCTAACCCTAACCCTAACCCGAACCCTAAACCAAACCTAAACCCTTACCATAACCCTTACCCTAACCCTAACCCTAATCCTAAACCTAACCATAACACTAACTCTAATCCTAACCCCAACCCTAACCCTAAACCTAACGCTAAACCAAACGCCAACTCTAAACCTAACTCTAACCCAAACCTAAAACTTAACCCTAACCTTAATCCTAACCCTAACCCTAACCGTAAACCACCCCTAACCCTAATCCTAACCCTAACCCTAACACTAACCCTAACACTAACCCTAAACCAAACCAAACCGTAACTATAACCCTAAACCTAACCCTAACCCTAACCCAAACCCTAAACCTAACACAAACCCTAACAATAACACTAACCCTAATCGTAACCCAAACCCTAACCCTAACCATAACCCTAACCCAAACCCTAAACTTAAACTTAAACCTAACCCAAACTCTAACCCGATCACTTGTTCTAACCCAAACCCAAACCCTAACCCTAACCCTAAACCTAAACCTAACCTAAACACAAACCCAAACCCTAACCCTAACCCAAACCGTAAACCTAACCTAAACACAAGCACTAACCCTTACCCTAACCCTAACCCAAGCCCTAAAACTAACCCTAACCCTAACCCTAACCCAAACCTAAACCCTAACCCAAACCCTAACCCTAAACCTAACCCTAAACCAAACCTAAACATTAACCCTAACCCTAACCCTAACCCTAACCTAAACTCTATCCCTAACCCTAACCCTAAACCTAATCCTAAACCAAACCTAAACCCTAACCCTAACCCTAACCCTAACCCTAATCCTAAACCTAACCCTAACCCTAACCCTAACCCTAACCCCAACCCTAACCCTAAACCTAACTCTAAACCAAACCCGAACTCTAAACCTAACTCTAAACGAAACCTCAACCTTAACCCTAACCTTAATCCTAACCCTAACCCTAACCCTAAACCACCCTTAACACTAACCCTAACCCTAACACTAACCATAATCATAACACTAACACTAACGCTAACCATAACACTAACCCTAACCCTAACCCAAACCCAAACTTCAACCCTAACCCTAACCAAAACCCTAACCCTAACCCTAATCCTAACCCAAACCCAAACTCTAATCCTAACACTAACACTAACGCTAACCCTAACCCTAACCCTAACCCTAAGCCAAACCAAAACCTACTCCTATTCCTAAACCTA